>CAUYLG010001222.1:0-14698 GCA_963573385.1 Cacajao melanocephalus | reverse complement strand
TCTAGTGCCAGATTTCAAAGGGAATGCTTCCAGTTTTTGCCCATTCAGTATGATATTGGCTGTTGGTTTGTCGTAAATAGCTTTTATTATTTTGAGATACGTTCCATCAATACCTAGTTTATTGAGGGTTTTTAGCATAAAGGGCTATTGAATTTTGTCAAAGGCCTTCTCTGCATCAATTGAGATAATCATGTGGTTTTTGTCTTTGGTTCTTTTTATGTGATGGATTACGTTTATAGACTTGTGTATGTTTGAACCAGCCTTGCATCCCTGGTGATCATGGTGGATAAGCTTTTTGATGTGCTATTTCAGTTGATTTGCCAGTATTTTATTGAAGAATTTTTCATCAATGTTCATCATGGATGTTGGCCTGAAGTTTTCTTTTTTAGTTCAGTCTCTGCCTTGTTTTGTATCAGGATGATGTTGTCTCATAAAAGGAGTTAGGGAGGATTCCCTCCTTTTATGTTGTTTGATACAGTTTTAGAAGGAATGGATCAGCTCCTCTTTGTACGTCTGGTAGAATTCAGCTGTGAACCTGTCTGAACCTGGACTTTTTTTGGCTGGTAGGCTATTGATTGCTGCCCCTACTTCAGCCCTTGTTATTGTTCTATTCAGGGTTTCAACTTCTTCCTGGTTTAGTCTTGGTAGAGTACAAGTGTCCAGGAATTCATCAGCATAAGTATTCTTAACATTCTTGTTTCTTAACCTATTATATTAGTGTTTTAAGTGACATATTATTATGATATTTGAATATTCTCAATTTGACTGTATACTTACCCTTACCAGTGAGTTTATACTTTCCTTCTTTCTTTTTTCTTTTTAGACAGAGTCTTACTCTGTCACCCAGGCTGGAGCACAGTGGCACAATCTTGGCTCACTTCAGCCTCAACCTTCTGGGCTCAAGTGATCCACCCATCTCAGCCTACTGAGTAACTGGGACTACAGGCACATACCACCACACTTACCTAATTGTTATTTTTTTTGTAACAACAGGGTCATGGCATGTTGCCCAGGCTGGTCTCAAACTCCTGGGCTCAAGTGATCTGCCTGTCTCATCCTCCCAAAGGGCTAGGATTACAGGCATAAGCCACAAGCCACCGTGCCAAGCTGAGTTTTATACTTTTATATATTTTCATGTTACTAATTAGTGTTCTCATGTTTCAGCTTGAAAAACTCCCTTTAGTATTTCTGAAAAGGCAGGTCTAGTGGTGATGAGCCTCTTCAGCTTTTGTTTGTCAGGAATATCTTTAACTTTGTTTCCTTTCTGAAGTGTACCTTTACTGGGCCAAGTATTCTTGGGATTTTTTTTGGCACTGAATATATCATATCACTTCTTACTAGTTTGCAAGGTTTTTGCTGAGAAATCTTCTGATATTCTAATAGAGATTCCCTTGTATGGGACGAGTTGCTTATCTTTTACTGCTTTCAAAATTCTTTGTCTTTAACTTTCAGCATTTTGACAAGATAATATTCTTTGGTTGATCTTTCTTGGGATCCTTTTAGCTTCATGAATATGGATGTCCTTATCTCTCACATGATTTAGAACATTTTCAGCCAATAGTTCTTTAAATTTTCTATCCCCCTTTCTTTTCTCCTTCTGGGACTACTATAATGCTTATATTTGTTCTGTTGATGGTGTCCCAAATGTCTCATATGCTGACTTCACTCTTTTCTCTTTTTGTGTCTCTAACTGGCTAATTTCAAATGACCAGTCTTTGAGTTCACTAATTCTTTTTTTTTTTTTTTTTTGAGACAGAGTAACACACCAACACCAGGTGACAGGCTGAAGTGCAGTGGCATGACCTCAGCTCACTGCAACCTCTGCCTCCTGGGTTCAAACAATTCTCCTGCCTCAGCTTCCTGAGTAGCTGGGACTACAGGCACACGCCACCGTGCCCAGCTAATTTTTCTGTATTTTTAGTAGAGGTGGGGTTTCACCATGTTGGCCAGGATGGTCTCGATCTCCTGACCTTGTGATATGCCCCCCTCAGCCTCCCAAATTGCTGGGATTACAGGCATGAGCCACTGCGCCTGGCCTATTTCTTTATTCTGTATGATTGAGTCTGCTGTTGAAGCTTTCTGTTGAACTTTTCAGTTCTGTCATTGTATTTGTCAGTTCCAGGATATATTTTTAGTTCTTTTTATGGTTTGTATTTCTTTATTAAACTTCTTGGCTGGGCATGGTGGCTCACACCTGTAATCCCAGCACTTTGGGAGGCCGAGACGGGCAGATCACATGACGTCAGGAGTTCAAGACCATCCTGGCCAACATGGCAAAACCCCATCTCTACTAAAAACAAAAAATTAGCCCGGTGTGGTGGTACACACCTATAATTCCAGCTATTTAGGAGGCTGAGGAATGAGAATCACTTGAATCCGGAAGGTGAAGGTTGCAGTGAGCTGAGATCATGCCACTACAATCCAGCCTGGGCCACAGAGCAAGACTCTATCTCAATCAATCAATCAGTCACTTCTCACTTTGTTCATGCATTATTTTCCTGATTTCATTTAGTTATCTATCTGTTCTCTTACATCTCATTAAGCTTCTTTAAGATGATTATTTTTGAACTCTTCATTAAGAAATTCATAGATCTCCACTTCTTTGGGGTCATTTATTGGAGCTTTATTGGTTGTTTTTGGTGTTGTCATATTTGCATGATTCTTCATGATCCAGGTTGCTTTGTGTTGATGTCAGTGCCTATGAAAGAGCAAGACTGGTTTTGGCAGGTGAGGACTTTCTCTTATGTCCCCAGGCTGATGGGAATGCTTCTTATATCACATTTGGGCAAGGTTGAAATCAGGTTGCATGACTTTTGTTGGTTTCACTGTGGAGTCTGAAGTTTGTTAATTGTTAGCTTTTGTCTGAATTTGGTGGGCCTCTTTACAGGAGTTCAGGTGAGTGTGGATCCTGTCAGGTCCCTGAGTGGACTGGACTGCCTTCAGGACCTTGGTCAGTAGAGCTGAGACAAGGGGCCTTAGTTGTTTGCCCAAGTGGCATGCCTGTTACCTGGTATACAGACTGGTGTGGCTCCCATTGATTACCTGAGAATGCTCCTGCCAGGTCACTGGGTGGGTTCCTGGACAGGCAAGACTAGCCCCAGACCTCAGCTATGTCGTGCTTGAAACGAGATACAGGGCTGCTTCAGGGACCAAGGTCTTCATGCCTGCCTCCAGTGGCACAGATAGCTGTGTCTCCCTTGGTTCCCTGGGTGGACAGGACTGCTCCTAGACCATGGCTAAGAGGGGTTAGAGGCAGGTTACCAGGCCACTTTAAGATCCAAAGTCAGATTAAGATTAGTTGTCCTGCCTCTAGACAGGTGTGTCTCTATTGAGTTACTGGAAGTGCAAGATCACTTGCAGACTGGCTGGGAGGGACTGGATCTAGGCTACAAGGCCACTTCAAGATCCACAGTCAGACAAAGGTCTTCAGGTCTGCCTCCAGAGACACTGATGGGCATGTTTCTCAGTGGCTCCCTAAGTGGGCAGAACTGTTCTTGGACTGTGGCTTGGAAAATCTGGAGCCAGGTTACAAGGCCTCTTTAAAATCTTCAGTCAGACTGAGGTCTGCAGGTCTGCATCCAGAAGTATAGACAAGTATATCTCCCAGCAGGTACCTCGATGGGCAGGACTTCTTCTGCACTGCAGGTGGGAGGGGCTAGAATTGGATTTGCAGGCTGCTTTAAGATTTGCAGTCGGATCAAGATCTATAGGTTTGCTTCTGGGGGCATAGATGAAGTGGGCGCCATCCTCCTTTTGGCACAGAGAAAATAAGGTTCTAGTCTTTCTATATAATAACTTTAAATGAAGATTCTGCTCCCTACTTATAAGCCAGGTAAGGAAGTGCTCAAATTTCTCTCTCCTTGTCTAGGCCTTCCCAGTTTCCATGGATGGTCATCTATCCAGGACCATTGCCTGCTATTTCCGTTATCAAACAGTGTTCAGACATGCATTGTTTGAACATGTGCAACAAATATCTGCTAAGTCATACAAGGAAGACTCAAATAGGTCTGTGCCCATAGAACGACTCTACTTTGACTTCCAGTTCCCACTGTCTGTAGCCTCAGTACACAATTGGATTTGCTTGTGTATTATTTCTGCTGCAAAACATAACTTATTAAATAATGGGCCAGAGTAAAGAAAAGTCAGTTCAGGATGACTCTTGTTTATACCAGAGTGAAAAATTAACAACAGGAGTCTTTAACACAGATCCCAGTGTTGGCACCTTAGGTCCCAAGTATTTTCTGCCATAGGATTGGAAAACAAATCTGCATTATCTTCCCTTCTTTCTTTCTTCTGCTTCTTCTCTAGAAAGAATAACATGAAAGAATGGTTGCTGAAAGAGTAGACAAACACAGTCTTAATAAGGTGTGCTACCTTCAACTTTGTTAGCTTTTGTTAATTGTTAGCTGACTTAAAAGAATAAGGCAATATAAGAGAGACAAAAAAAGAGAACCCCTATGAACTAGTGAATCAAATAAGAAAGAGATAAAAAAAATATATACAACTAGTAGTTCAGAAAATGAGGTATACTCAAATAATGGGCATGCTGCATGCCATCTAAAATGGTTTTTTTTGTCTTTTTTTCCTAGTGACTCTTGGTCATTGGTAAGTTCCATTTTTACATTTAAACTATAAATCCTATGTAATTCCATCAATAATATCTTAATTACTCCATAGTGGTCACATAAAATGTCACCTGTTTTAATAATAATGCCAGTATACATTTGTTTACTACCCTGTGTACTTTCAGGGCCCTTCTGGATATATAATCACATTGAAACCTCATACTAACCCTGTGTGCTGCATCAGGTTTTATCATCTTACAAAGGCGGATATGGTCACCACGTGGTTAAGTAGGTGACCCAGCAAGTTGATAAGATTTCTTGGAAGAACAAGATAATGCTAGTAATCATATTTTTATTTCCAAATTAATTTTTTGTTTAATCTGTGATGATTCAAAACAAAGCAACAATAACCAGAAATGCTGGAGATAGATACCATAGCACAGGCTTTATAGTACATGTTATTTTTAAAGTGTTATTCTTCTTTATGATCAGCATTTCGTTTTTATTGCTGTGGGGCTATCATACTTCTTATTAACCAATAATATAGGCATAAATTAGATCAAAAATGGCGTTAATATTTCTATTTGTTAAAATTCAGACATTCTTTTTGTTTGTTTTAGAGGCAAACTATAGGAAAAATTTGGACATTTCTAATCTAAAGGTCACCCCAATAGAAATAAATGCAGGATTATAATTATTCTCCACAAAGGTACAGGTAAGAACACAAACCATATAGTTCAAAAGCTGCTTTAAAACAGCATTTAAAAATCAGAAGCCCAAGAGCAAAGCATAGGAGAAAGCCTGTTTATATCAGTCACAACAATAAATATAAATGAAATGAAAAAATGTAAGGTAAAAATTCTCTGCCGGACACAGTGGCTTATGCCTGTCATCCCAGCACTTTGGGAGTCCAAGGTGAGTGGATCACCTGAGGTCAGGAGTTCCAGACCAGCCTGGCCAACATGGTGAAACCCTGTCTCTGCTAAAAATACAAAAATTAGCTCAGCGTGGTGGTGCACACCTATAGTCCCAGCTACTTAGGAGGCTGAAGCAGGAGAATCACTTGAACCTGGGAGGCAGAGGTTGCAGTGAGCCAAGATCATGCCAGTATACTTTAGCCTGAGCAACAGAGTGAGACTCCATCTCAAAAAAAAAAAAGTCTCAAAATAGTCAAAAAAC
This sequence comes from Cacajao melanocephalus, assembly GCA_963573385.1. Taxonomy (NCBI): domain Eukaryota; kingdom Metazoa; phylum Chordata; class Mammalia; order Primates; family Pitheciidae; genus Cacajao; species Cacajao melanocephalus. Next base: position 8,954 of record CAUYLG010001222.1, on the reverse strand, counting down.
AAAATCCATCTATATGATATTAATAAGATATTCACAAAGATTAAAAGTAAACAGGCTAAGTATGATCAAATACAAACAGAATGAAAACAAATTTCACAATATTAATGATAAAAACAAAGTATAAGGTAAAAGATATGAAATGGGTGTGTCATGTCAGGAGTATCAGAGTTTGTTGGAAAGAAAACATACACCCACTAAAACATTATATTCAGTTTCTTATTTTATCATCCAAGAACACATGATCTTATGGGAAGCAAAGTTGCCTTTCAGGGCCAACACAAACATGGCATGTGACGTCACCACTCCTTCAGCCCCAGAATCCCTAGCAGGACCATCCCCTGATTGCCTGATCTCTGCAAAGTAGAGTGTTGCTCTTTGCTACCGATTAAGTTAATTAAGAGTTCACACCCCCATTTTGGAGGATTTTTTCCGACAGTCCATACATTTCTGTTTAAAGGAACACTGACCAAATTCAGCCTTAACATACCCACCTTCTTAGCCAGGAGGAAAAAGCAGAGCCAGAGTGCCCTGGAGGCATCTGTGCCTCTGGCTCTTTACTATTCCAGAAAGCCCATTTTTTTCTTCACAGGGATAGAAGAGTCATTTTATAGCAGTCCATTGTGGAATTTATAATGAAGATCTAATTGTCATGACCTGAAAGCATATAATAATGTTGACTCAAAGTTATAGTCAATTTATTAGAAATAAAAAGCAAAGACAAAAGTATAATAAAAAGATATTTTCACTTGCTTCTTGACAGATATGAACACAGACGTAAGTGCAGAGAGAATCTGGATAAAGTTAATGTAACAGATAATATGGACATTATGGAGCACTCACCATGGGCTGTTACTGTCTCTCTTTACAGATGAGGAAACAAGGCACAGAGTGGTGAGGAATGTGCCTAAGCAGCCTGGTTAAGAGACCATGCTTTTAACCAACTTACTCTCTTACTTTTAAATAGGGTGAGCATAACTTAGTCTAAACCAGAACACTGTGATAGTCAAACGGAGTGGTATTGATGTCAGGACAACAGGTGTAACTAGAGTATTCCATCTCTCCAGGCCATATTGTCCTCCCAGCTGTAAACACACTTTTTTGTCCAACAAACAGAACATGCCTTTTCCATTGCTTGTGAAACATTTACAAAAATTGTTCATAGAAAAAACTTCTATAATTTTCATAAGGCAGAAAATGCACAAGCCTTAGTCTCTGATCCCAGTGCAATTATTATATAATACATCATACCAGTCATCCAAAGGCAGAATACCATAGTCATCCTGATATCAAAAAAGTACTTGACAAAGGTCAACCTTCATTCTCAATTATTTAACAATTTCAAGTTAGTAAACTAAGAATATTACTCATTGCCATTTGCCCTTATTCTCAAATATTGAACAATTTCAAGTTAGTAAACTAAGAACGTTATTCATTGCCATTAGGGGGCCTAATGGATATCATAGATCTCCCTAGGTGAGAGCAGAACAAATCAAAATGTAGATGTAAAGCAGGTGTAGATAAAAATAGACATACAATGTAGAACAGCATAAATATATCATGTGTGTGTACATGTAAGTAGTGTGGATAAAAGTCCCACTTTTGTCTGTAATACTAGCACTTTGGGAGGCCAAGGGGGCAGGAAGATTACTTGAGTCCAGGAGTTCAAGACCAGCCTGGGCAACATAGTGAGATCCCTATCTCTACAAAAAATAAAGTTAGCTGAGCGTGGTGGTGCATGCCTGTAGTACTAGCTCTTTTGTAGACTAAGATCAGATGATTGCTTGAGCATGGGAGTTCAAGGCTGCAGTGAGCCATGATTGTGGCACTGCACTCAGCCTGGGCAACAGAGGGAGACCTTGTCTCAAAAAAAAAAAAAAAAAAAAAAACAAGTGTCGGCTGGGCACAGTGGCTCACACCTTTAATCCCGGCACTTTGGGAGGCTGAGGTGGGCGGATCATTTCAGGTCAGGAGTTGGAGAACAGCCTTGCCAACATGGCAAAACCCCATCTCTACTAAAAATACAAATATTAGCCAGGGGTGGTGGCTGGCACCTGTAATCCTGGCTACTTGGGAGGCTGAGGTGGGAGAATTGCTTGAACCCAGGAGACGGAGGTTGTGGTGAGTCGAAATCTCACCACTGAGCTGCAGCCTGGGCCACAGCTGGAGACCCTGTCTCCAAAAAAAAAAAGAAAGAAAGAAAGAAGAAAAAAAAACAACTGCCACCTTTGTTAGCAGCAAAACTTAAATTTGAGATCATGGTTTAGATTTGTGACCCACGTGGACTTGTGTGTTAGCTTCCTGTGGCTACTGTAGCAAATTATCACAAATTCAGTGGCTTAAAACAACAGAAATTCATTCTCACAGTTTGGAAGCCAGATGTCTGAAATCAAGATGTCAGCACAACTGTACTCGCACTGGAGGTTGTAGGGGAGAATGTATTGTTTGCCTCTTCCTACATCTGGTGGCTGTCAGCATGCCTTGACAACCATATCACTCCTGTCTGCTTCTGCTTCACATTATTGTTTTCTCTTTTGTCTTAAATCTCCCTCTGCCTTTCTCCTGTAAGGATATTTGTCATTGGATTTAGGGCCCACCTAGATAATACAGGATAATCTCCTTATCTCAAAATCCTTAATTTAATTACATCTGCAAAGACCTTTTTTCCAAATAAGGTAATATTCACAGGTTCTGGGGATTAAAATAGGGACAAGTCTTTGTGGGGGCCACCATTAAAATCATTACAACTTGTGATTAACATGAACCCTTAATTTGAAAGATCTTTAAAATCACTGTCAATGTGGAACCTTGTGGTAGAGAGATTGTGTGCTCTCTGCAAGCAGGTTAGTCCAAAGGAGGGAAGACGCAGAACTGAGATGTTCATACACAGGTCCTTCTAGATGTACTAACCAGAGAAGTTACTACTTCTCCCAGTAAGGTGAGTGAATGGGCAGAGAAGCCCTCAGTGTTACTCACAGAAGCCCTTCCACCTGGAAGGAGGAGTAAAAATAAGTGTTTCTGCTAAATTGCTATACTTACATGTTTATACACATACAGGCTGTTTGTATTTTAATTGAATGTATTAAAGTAAACATGTACAAGTTGTAAAATAAGAAATAATTTAAATTTTTATAAAAAGGTAATTTTTAATGTATTTCCTATGAACTGCTGTAAGAATCTTATTCAGAAAAGCATGATAGCCCATTGAATAACATAAACATATTTCTTGTAGATTCAAAACATGATAAAGTTGTGAAGGAAAGCAAATGATAACTACAAAATTCAGGATAGTGATTACCTCTGAGGAGGTCCTGAGAGGGAAGGGTGCGGGATTAAGGAGGAACTTCAGAGGTCGTAGAATGTTCATATTCTAACAGGAGCAGTGAGTATACAGGTAGGTATTCATGACACCAGTATTTTACCAGTGGAGGGCTTGTTAAAACACAGTGCTGGATGGCACCCGGTAGGGTGCCTAATATAGAAGATTGGGATGGAGCCCAAGAATTTCCATTTCCAACAAGTTCACTGTTGATGCCAGTTCTGCTGGTCTGAGGACACACTTCTTATACATTTTGTAAATTGTCTTTTATATCCATTCACTATTGTTAAAAAATAATAATTTTGTAGAAAGAGTATAAAAAGCAAAGTCTGGTTTTTTAACTCCCTGCTCTGGGATAAGGGTGGATTTGCTTTTACTTAGTAGTCACAGAGAGATACTAGGTGCCTTAACAGTAGAACTACTAGCATAGTTTTAAAGGTACAGATTCCAGAGCTAAACTGCCTATGTTTGAATCTTGGCTCCACCATATATAGGTTGTATGACCTTGGGCAAGTGTTTTAATCTCTCTTTCCCTCAGTTTTCTTATCTTTAACAGTATCTACCTTGTTGGGTTGCAGTGAAAATCAAATAAGTCAATATAGGTAAAGCCCTTGGGTTGGTACCTGGTTGATTAGGAAGGCACCATTAGGTTGGTGCAAAAGTGATTGTGGTTTTTGCCACATTACTCTAAGGTATTAGACTTATCTCCTGGGAGTTTCCATCCTGGAGGTACTATGTAGTGTATATTCCTTGCTCTCCAGAGAGGACCTCCTGCCGTAGTCAGATTCCCCACAAGAAGCCACTGGTCTTTCTTTGCCTCCCTCCACCTGCCGCTTTTCTTGCTAATAGAGAAAGAGGTACTTGGAGGAAGTAGTATTCTTTGAAACCATTTTTCATCTTAAAGTTTTTCTTATTGATTATTGTATTTGGCTTTTAAACCAACTGAGAGATGGAGACTCCTCCAAATGGTGGAATGAGAGGTTTTGATCTTTATTGCCCTGAATGTTAAGCCATAGTGAAGATTGTGGTATTATGTGCTTTTATAGACAGAAGCAGAATTGTTTCTCCAGCTCTGTGACCCATCCTTTTAACTTCTGCCTAATTGGTAATGTATCTTCTGTGAGAACTTGATCAGCAACAGCCCATTGCTATTTCCTCTCTGAGTACAGTTTTTATACTAATCCTAACTTACAGACACATGTTTGCATCTGGGTTCCTCATTGACATCTGGCTAACTTAAGTCTGGCTATCTCCTTTAAGGCATAAACTCTAATTTCCAAACTTTCTCCATCTGCCACTTCCCGTGTGGCCCTTTGTATACTTGAAATAAAATGAATTAAAGTAGTTCTTTTCTGCCTTTTAGTATTGATTAGACATTGATTAAGCATTGTTCTCTGATATGAAATTAAACACTTGAGGAAATCAAATCTGCTTTGTGGAAGTACAAACATTTTCATTTACTTATGGTTGATTGCATGTATCTAGCATTGTAGAAATTAAGTGTATACTAACCCATTCTTTTGTTTCTGGGTGTATTAAAGTATGAAGGAATGGTGAGATACCACTGACATTTTTACTCATTCTCATCAAGAGTGAGAAGAGCTATCTTGAAATGGTTGTGGGGGTGGGGGCGGGTGGGAAAAGTGAGAGGAAGTGGAATATTAGGAGGAACTTTGGGCTGTATAAGGGAGCTGAGACTCAGACCCCTACAGGGTCTAAATGGGCTGTATCCTTTTCTTCTTTTGATATCTAAAATTCCTTTACCTCTAACACTCTATAATTAAACATATTGTCCATACCTTCAAGGAGTTAACAGTCTCATTGGGAAAACCTAACATAAATATAGTACAAGATAAATAAATGATAAAATAGAAGTAAAAATAAAGTTTAACAGGAATAAACATGAAGGAGCAGTTTATGCCAGATTATAGATAAGCAAGGGTTATAGATTGGAATGCTTAACACAGCAATGGGGTAGAGTTGAAGACATTGTATAAACTCATGTTTAGCTTAATATAGGTACATACAGTTACATATTAAAAGATTTTAAATATGTTTACATACATACATTAGTAAACACAAAAATATTTCCTTACTTTGTCAGCTGAGAGGGCCTACAAGAAACAACACCCCAACTGCAATGACCATACCTAGAGCCTAGACCTTGGTTTATAATATTTCCAAAAAGAATACAGGCCAAGCATGATGGCTCATGCCCGTAATCCCAGCACTTTGGGAGGCCAAGGTGGGCAGATCACCTGAGGTCAGGAGTTCGAGACCAGCCTGGCCAACATGGTGAAACCCCATCTCTACTAAAATTACCAAAAAAAATTAGCTGGGTGTGGTGGCAGGTGCCTGTAATTTCAGGTACTCAGGAAGCTGAGGCAGGAGAATCGCTTGAACCTGGGAGGTGGAGGTTGCAGTGAGCTAAGATTGTGCCATTTCACTCTAGCCTGGGCAACAAGAGCGAAAGTCTGCCTCAAGAAAAAAAAAAAACCAACCATGGCTCTTTAGAGAAATGGCTGAGTCTAGGACTGGAGTAGATAATACACAAAGTAATCCTAGAGCAGAAAGTGCTAGAAAGCAAAGACATGCTCAAAAGGTTTTTTTAATTTTAGAAGATCCACAGTGATGGGAGTGTATCAAAGGAACATTGAAGCCAAACTGAAAGAGCTTCCAATGGCCAAAATTAGAACAATTTTAGCAAAAAAAAAAAAAAAAAGGTATTGGAACTTTCCAGAATACTTGGTGAGAGGCAGAGGAGTGGTAGCTGCCCAAGCTGCACACAGCTCCACGCTTCTTCCCATTCCTTCACACATCCACCTCAGCCCACTCACTGGCAGTAGAAGATGGTGAAATAAACCACTTTCTACGATGTTTTGGGGGTCAAACCAATGCTAATCAGAAACAATTGAAAAAGGCTTATAGGAAACTGGCCTTAAAGTACCATCCTGATAAGAATCCAAATGAAGGAGAGAAGCTTAAATAGATTTCTCAAGCTTACGAAGTTCTCTGTCATGCAAAGAAAATGGAAATTGTATGACAAAGGAGGAGAAAAGGCAATTAAAGAGGGTGGAGCAGGTGGCGGTTTGGACTTCCCCATGGACATCTTTGATATGTGTTTTGGAGGAGAGAAGAAAGGATACAGAGAGAAAGGAAAGGTAAAAATGTTGTACATCAGTTCTCAGTAGCCCTAGAAGACATACGGTGCAACAACAAAACTGGCTCTGCAAAAGAATTTGATTTGTGACAAATGTAAAGGTAGAGGAGGTAAGAAAGGAGCAGTAGAGTGCTGTCCCAATTGCTGAGGTACTGGAATGCAAATAAGAATTCATCAGATAGGACCTAGAATGGTTCAGCAAATCCAGTCTGTGTACATGGAGTGCCATGGCCATGGGGAGCAGATCAATCCTAAAGATAGATGTAAAAGCAGCAATGGAAGAAAGATAATTCAAGAGAGGAAGATTCTAGAAGTTCATATTGACAAAGGCATGAAAGATGGCCAGAAGATAACATTTCATGGTGAAGGAAACCAAGAACCACGACTGGACCCAGGAGATATTATCATTGTTTTAGATCAGAAGGACCATGCTGTTTTTAACTCAACGAGGAGAAGACCTTTCATGTGTATGGACATACAATTGGCTGAAGCATTGTGTGGCTTCAAAAGCCAATATCTACTCTTGACAACCGAACCATAGTCATCACCTCTCATCTAGGTCAGATTGTCAAGAATGGAGATATCGAGTGTGTACTAAATAAAGGCATGCCAATTTATCATAGACCATATGAAAAAGGTCACTTAATCATCGAATTTAAGGTACACTTTCCTGAGAATGGTTCTTTCTCCTGATGTAAGGTGTGATTTATTCCTCCTTGCCTTCCACCATGATGGTGAGGCCTCCCCAGCCAAGTGAAACCGTGAGTCCAATTAAACATCTTTCTTTTGTAAATTACCTAGTTTGGGGTATGTCTTTATCAGCAGTGTGACAATGGACTAATACAGCAAATTGGTACCAGTAGAGTGGAGCACTGCTGAAAAGATACCCAAAAATGTGGAAGCAACTTTGGAGCTGGGTAACAGGCAGAAGAACAGTTTGGAGGGCTCAGAAGGAGACAGGAAAATGTGGAAAATTTGAAACTTCCTGTAGACTTGTTGAATGGCTTTGCTCAAAATACTGATAGCAATATGGACAATAAGGTCCAGGCTGAGGTAGTCTCAGATGGAAATGAGAAGCTTGTTGGGAACTGGAGCAAAGATGACTCTTGTTATGTTTTAGAAAAGAGACTGGCAGCACTTTGCCCCTGTCCTAGAGATTTCTGGAACTTTGAACGTGAGAGAGATGATTTAGGCTATCTGGTAGAAGAAATTTCTAAGCAGCAAAGCATTTAAGATGTGACTTGTGTGCTGTTAAAGGCATTCAGTTTTATACGGGAAGCAAGCACACAAGTTTGGAAATTTGCAGCCCAACAATGCAAAAGAAAAGAAAATTTCATTCTCTGAACAGAAATTCAAGCTGGCTGCATAAACTTGCATAAGTAATGAGGAGCTGAAAGTTAATACCCAAAGCAATGGGGAAATGTCTCCAGGGCATGTCAGAGGTCTTCACGGCAGCCCCTCCCATCACAGTCCCAGAGGGCTAGGAGGAAAAAGTGGTTTTGTGGGCCAGTTCCAGGGTCCCGTGCTGTGTGCAGGCTAGGGACTTGGTGCCCTGCATCTCAGCTGCTTCAGCTGTGGCTGAATATAGAGCTTGGGCCATGGCCTTCAAAGGATGCAATCCTCAAGCCTTGTCAGCTTCCACATGGTGTTGAGCCTGCCAGTGCACAGAAGTCAAGAATTGGGTTTGGGAACCTCCACCTAGATTTCAGAATATGTATGGAAATGCCTGGATGTCCAGGCAGAAGTTTGCTTCAGGGGCAGGGCTGTAATGGAGAACTCTGCTAGGGCAATGCAGAAGGGAAATGTGGGATCGAAGCCCCCACACAGAGTCCCTACTGGGGCACCACCTAGTGGAGCTGTGAGAAGGGGGCAACCATCCTCCAGACCCCAGAATGGTAGATCCACAGACAGTTTGCACCCTGCACCTGGAAAAGCCACAGACGCTAAATGCCAGCCTGTGAAAATACCTAGGAGAGGGGTTATACCCTGCAAAGGCACAGAGGTGGAGCTGCCCAAGACCATAGGAACCTACCTCTCACATCAGAATGACCTGGATGTGAGACATGAAGTTAAAGGTGATCATTTTGGAACTGTAAGATTTGACTGCCTTGCTGGATTTCTGACTTGCATGGGGCCTGTAGCCCCTTTGTTTTGGCCAATGTTTCCCATTTGGAATGGCTGTATTTACCCAATGTCTGTACCTCCATTATATCTAGGAAGTAACTAACTTGCTTGTGATTTTATTTTTTTTTTATTTTTTTTTATTTTTTTTATTTTTTTATTTTTTTTTTTATTTTTTTATTTTGTTTTTTTATTTTTTTTATTTTTATTTTTTAATTTTTTGAAAGAAAGGAAAAGAGAGGAAAGAAAGTGAGAGTGAAAGAAAGAAAAAAAAAAGAATGTACAAGAGAAAGAAAGAGGAAGAAAAAGAGGGAGAGAGAACAGGATTCTTGTTCTACTGCCCAGGCTAGAATGCAG
>CAUYLG010001221.1:0-51419 GCA_963573385.1 Cacajao melanocephalus | reverse complement strand
TTATTCCTTCCTGTCTCCATTGTTAAGCACAATTATTGGCATAAAAGAGGTTTTTAATACCCATTTTTAGACTGCATTCTAGCCTGGGCAATAGAACAAGAATCCCGTTCTCTCTCCCTCTTTCTCTCCCTCTTTCTTTCTTTCTTTTTTTTTTCTTTCTTTCACTCTTTCTTTCTTTCTTCTTTTCTCTCTTTTTCTTTCAAAAAAAAAAGAATGCAGTTTCCACATCCTGATTATTTTATCTCTCTTGTGCTGGCCAATCAACGATCCCAATTCTCCAGCCCCTCATCCTCCACAATCCCCTTAAAAACCCCAACTCAGAACTCCAGTGGGGAGATGAATTTGAGGATCTCCTTCCAGCTCCTCATCTGGATGCCCATGATAATTAAATGTTTTCTCTGCTGCATCCCTGCTGTCTCAGTGTAATTGGTCTGTTACTGTGCAGGAGGCATATGAACCTGTTGGTCATGTAACAAAGTGAGATCCCACCTCTTTTTATTTCTTTTTTAGATTTTGTTAAACCATAACATTTATTGACAAATAATAATAGTGACAGATCATTGAAATTGTTAAGATAAACTGGTTGCTGCAATAGCTGCTCTCTTGGGTTTAGATGTTGTTCCTCCATGGAATCCATGCTTGAATCTGTGGTATACAATTTTTAGGTGCTTCATTCAATCAGTCGCAGTGATATTTTGTCTTGTAGACTTTGCACTCCAGTTATACTTTCTCTTGCACTTGGCAGGGTAGTCACATTTGTCACAGGTAGACTTCTGAAGGTGATAGGCCTTAAAGCCACAGCAATGACACGTGTGTCATCACAACGCTTTCAAAGCAATGACTTTCCCTTCATCATCTCACTTCTGCAGCCTAGAACAAAGAGACTGGAGACCTTGTCTCTTAGTAAAAAATTTAAAAATACAAGTTCTGTCCACTGAGAGTATTTTCCTTCATCACTGACCTTCAGGGATGTCACAGAAAGGGGTTGTAGTGCTGCAGCACTCTTGAGTGGTGCATACATTCACTCGGAACCAGGCCCAAGTCTTCCCTTCTGTCAACTGATCACAGGGAACTCCCCATGAAGTCACAGGGACAATATGGGAGACAAATGTAATGTAGCAGTGATGGTGGCATTGGCCCATCTGGAGCAGCCACTGCAGAAATGCCAGCTGCATTGGGAAAGGTGAGTCCAGGGCTGTGCACTCTGTGGAGCCAGTGGGGGCTAGGAACAGGCAGGAGCCCCGCCCCCTACTGAGTTGGTTTAAAAGATTAAAATTATATAGATGGTTTATAAAATTTTGCAAAACAAATTTAATTGGTTTCATGTTGTTTTCATTAAGGCTTATTGTTTGGAAAATTGTCTCCTCTCTCAAAGAATGAAGGTTTTCATCTTTTTTTTTGAAATCCTTCAGTTAACACTTTGGTTAAATGATTTATTTTACAATGACTTGTGATCCTATTTTGTGATATCAAGTGTTGTAAACCCTTGATATTTGACAAACTTTCCAAAATCAAATTATAAATTATGTCTTTTTCTGACCTAATTATTCCTTTAAGATACTGAGTTTCCCTAAATTCCAAAAATGACATAATTTGGCTTATTTGGTACAAAAATTATATAAAAAGCATCATCAAATATAAAATGGTGTTTGGTTTTCTTTGGACTAAATATGTTATTGGTATGTGTTCCAAAATTGTGGGAACCTCCTGTAATTCTAATATGACTTTGTGTACATTATCAGTAATAATCGAAATTGTTATGTTAGAATTATTTTGTGCCACAGAAGTAAAAAATTCCTTGTCAATGTGTCTTTGACTATGGCTGCCGTAAAACTTTTTATCATCCTTGGACAATTGTTACATTGTTTTGATCCCCTTTACAAGGTAGTTTTATAATCAGCTATAAAACTCTAACAGATACTCTAGTATGCAGATTTTTTTTTTAATAAAATTTTTTTTTTTTAAAGATGGGGTTTCACCATGATGGCCAGGCTGCTCTTGAACTCCTGACCTCAGGTGATCCACCCACCTCGGCCTCCCAAAGTGCTAGGATTACAGGCGTGAGCCACTGTGCCTGGCCCCAAAAAAATTTTTTTTAAAGACAGGGTTTCACCATGTTAGCCAGGATGGTCTCAATCTCCTGACCTTGTGACCCACCCCCCTCAGCCTCCCAAAGTGCTGGGATTACAGGTGTGAGCCACTGCGCCCGGCCTTGTATGCAGATTTTTTATAACTTTGGAGATTGTGATATTGGAATAGAGGAAAAACTCTCAGGACTGATTGGGAGCTAAAACATTCATGAATATCAAGCAGAACAGGAATTAACTGCATGAACTGAACTTTTTGACTTTGCTTAAAATATTGCTGATCCTGGCTAGGCATGGGCCACCATGCTGTAATCTTAGCACTTTGGGAGGCTGAGGAAGGTGGATCACCTGAGATCAGGAGTTTGAGACCAGCGTGCCCAACATGGTGAAAATTCATCTCTACTCAAAATACAAAAATTAGCCAGGCATGGTGGTGGGTGCCTGTAATCCCAGCTACTTGGGAGGCTGAGGCAGGAGAATTGCTTGAACCTGGGAGGCAGAGGTTGCAGTGAGCCAAGATTGCCCCACTGCACTTCAGCCTGGGCAACAGAACGAGACTCTGCCTCAAAAAAAAAAAAATAAAATAAAAGCCGGGTGTGGTGGCTGATGCTTGTAATCCCATTACTTTGGGAGGCTGAGGTGGGCGGATCACAAGGTCAGGAATTTAAGATCAGCCTGACCAATATGGTGAAAACCCGTCTCTACTAAAAAATATATATATAAATTATCTGGGCATGGTGACAGGTACCTGGAGTCTCAGCTACTCGGGAGGCTGAGGCAGCGGAATCACTTGAACCTGGGAGGCAGAGGTTGCAGTTAGCCAAGACTGCTCCACTGCACTCCAGCCTAGGTGACAAGAGGGAGACTCCATCTCAAAAAAAAAAAAAAAAAAGAATGCAACCATTTGTCTCTCACCTACCTATGACCTGGAAGCCCTCTCCCTGCTTTGAGCTGTCTCCACCTTTCTGGACAGAACCAGCGTACTTCTTACACATATTGATTATAAAACCAAGCTGTGCCCTGACCACCTTACACATGCGTCGTCAGGACTTCCTGAGGCTGTGTTACGGGTGCAGTCCTCAATCTTAGCAAAATAAACTTTCTCAATTAACTGAGACCATCTCAGATATTTGAGGTTCACAGCCATGCCCAATTTTTTTGTTGTTGTTTTGTTTTGTTTTGTTTGAGACGAAGTCTCACTCTATCACCCAGGCTGGAGTGCAATGATGCAATCTCGGCTCACTGCAACCTCCAGCTCCCGGATTCAAGTGATTCTCCTGCCTCAGCCTCTCTTGTAGCTGGGATTACAGGCACCCACCATCATGCCTGGCTAATTTTTTTTTTTTTTTTTTTTTTGTATTTTTGTAGAGAAGGGGTTTCACCACGTTGGCCAGGTTGGTCTTGAACTCCTGACCTCAGGTGATCCACCCACCTCAGCCTCCCAAAGTGCTGGGATTACAAGTGTGCCTGGCCATGTTTTGCTTTTTTAATTTTTGTAGAGAGAGGGTCTCACTATGCTGCCCATGCTGCTCTTGAACTCCTGGCTTCAAGCTATCCTCCCACCTGGACTTCACAAAGTGCTGGGATTACAGGCATGACCCATCATGCCTGGCCACAGATTTACTTCTCACAATAATGGTGAAAGATAGGTCTTCTGGATCCTTCCAGTGTGGGTAAATAGTTTTTGAATGACAATGCCTCTAAGTTTCCAGTCTTCCTAAGCCTTTCAATATCTTCGTCTACATTAAACCAACGCATGTTTGGAATTTCTAATTTTCTCATTATGACCCACCTTTGGTCCATGTCTCAGCTAAATAGCTAGACAAATTTTGAGAGCCCTTCCTAACTCTCTGAGGTGCCGCATTAAATGTAGAACCTCTACTTAGCAAGCCCATATAAATAAATTTGGCCAGATCCAGTTTTATGTTCCTTCCACCGTTATCCCACACCTTCAATATCTATTCCCATACATGTTCCCAAAATTTCTGTCTGTATAAATTAGAACTCTTAAGCTTTTCTTTCGGAGTGTGGCACACTTCCTCATGGGTCATACTTTGTCCCTAACCTTAGGGGCATGCTGGGATTTGAGTCTAGTTACAGGTCTAAAAGCAAAGAACGCAGGTGGGGAAGGGTCCTGAGGAGCACCAACTTTGTCCTGCTTGGCAGCTGCCTCAGGGAGGACATTACAGTTTCTCAGGTAATGCAAGGTTAGTCGTCTCAGGTAGGGTGCTTCCTCTGGGGATGGGGAGAACTTTTAAACTGGCAAAGATCCATCAGAATTTAGGGGCTCAACGTCCCCAGCTACATCAGGATGATGAGGTTCCTAAATCTAAAAAAGAGAGAGCTTTATTTCTCATAAAGGGTTGCAGCCTACAGGGCAGCCATTCTGACAGTCTGGGAAGCATAGCCTTCAGCCAGAAGCCAGAAACAGACACTTTAAGGGAGGGGCAAAGGGAAGAGAAATTTATGCTGAGTGGGGTGGCCAAATATACATATTTAATAAGTTAAAGGAATGATGAGTTTTATGAAAGGAGAAACACACTCATGAGCAATTGAGCTTCATGCTTCTCCATGGGCCCCTCGTTCAAAAAATGGTGGCATTAGCATGATCTAAGGGTAGAGTTTTCGGCCCTCTGGCATCAAAAGGTGAAGCAGAGGACATGAAAACCTTCACTGTGCATTCTCTGTAAACTGGCCAGTCAAGGGTCTCTTAACAGGCAAAAAAGGGAGGGGCAATATCAGGCAGTTGGTTGATATCGCTGGTGGAGTCTTTTGAAAAGGCTAGTTTCTGTTTAGCTGTTAGATTAGAAAGTCTAAACTGGTTAGGGAGGGAGGGGTGAGCACAGGGAGGTGTGCCTGACCTCATCCCATCATGACCAATAACTCAGTTTTCAAGTTTACTCTGGAGTCCCCTTTGCCAGGAGAGGGTCCATTCGGTCAGTTAGTGTGGGCTTCCAATTTTACTTTTAGTTTACAAGGGTATATAGCCTATTGTTCCTAGGCTAAAAACTTGCATAGCATGTTATTGTAATGAATATTGTGGGCAATTATAATTCAATTGTAATGATAACTATTTGTGTGTCTCTAAACACATCTAAACATAGAAAAGGCATAGTAAAAATATGATATACTAAATTGAAAAACGGCACACCTGTAGAGGACATTTATCCTGAATGGAGCCTGCAGGACTCGCAGTTGTTCTGGGTGAGTCAGTGAGTGTGAAGAGTGTGAGAGTGAATGTGAAGGCCTAGGACATTGCTGTACACTCCCATATGTAATTGCCCAACGGGTTTCTTCCCGCCCTCTGCACAGACAAAATCAATTTACGAAAACCATGGCACTGCATTAGAGTTTAGTCGATGCAAGGCTGACCATGCCACACGGTACATGGAGCTATTACTCAAATCAATCTCCCTGAAAATTTGGAGGCTAGGATTTTTCAAGGACAGTTTGGTGGGCAGAAGGCTAGGGTATAAGTGCTGCTGGTTTGCTGGGGATGCAATCATAGAGGTGTGGTAAATGATCCTCATGCCCTGACTCCACCTCTGGTGGGGTCATGAGTTCAGGTGGGTTTTGCCATGCACAAATCTGATTTTTTTTGCAAGACAGAATCTTGATCCGTCTCCCAGGTTGGAGCACAGTGTCATGATCATGGCTCACCACATCCTCAACCTCTCAGGCTCAAGTGATCCTCCCACCTTAGCTTCCTGAGTAGCTGGGACTACAGGCACATATAGAGGGGAGATCCCGTAAGCGCTAAGGCAGGAGCAAAAGGCCTCAGCCTATTTCCACATACATAATGAAGAAGAAAGTAATTAGAAATATAACCGTAGTAGTTATTAAGTTATTCGTATGTGATCTTAGTTATTCATAGGTGATCTTAATTCCTTTACTAACGCCTATCAGGTCAGAATTGTGAACCTGGGACATTGTAAAATGAATGACACTAAGGCAAGATGCTCTATGCCCTCTGTCATGCCCCTGTAAGGGCTGCTGGAGGGCGCCTCGGCTGTGCGGCAGCGCCAGCACTGGGAAAGCGCCCACTGTTTAGCCAGCTAGGAAAGGAGATGTCCAAAATGGCCGAGGTGTCTCCATCTTGGGGAAGTTTGGAGAAAACTCCGCTTCTCCAAGCTCTTGTGGTAAGGCCTGATGGCTGTCAGGTAGGCCCGCAGACATCTGGGGGCTTAACTGTCTCTATGCGATTCTGTGCTTCAGCGGTCACATTCCATGTCTACTCTTACCTCTGCACCTGATCCCTTTTGTCTTAGAAAAGATAATCATTAATAGTAATATAAATCTTAATATTTTAATTCTTTCTTGATAAGTATGGAAAAGGTGCTGATTCATTATGCTCCTTACCTCACTTCGGGTGCCAGAAATTCCTGAGCCCCAACCTGAATGACACATGATGTACTTGACCCTATCACTGCCACGCCATATCTACCCTGCCCCCAGTCACCAACCACCAAGGCCACACCCTACCTACCCTGCCCCCAGATTTGCAACTCAATAAAAGTGAGAGCTTCCCGGCAGGCATTGGGGCCACTGCTGGTCTCCACTGGGTAGCAGTGGACCCCTGGGTCCAAACTCTCTTTTCTCTATCTCTGTGTCTTGTGTCTTTTATTTCTACAATTTCTCTTCTCCACACCAGCCAGGAGCAGCTCACAGGGCCCTGTAGTGCTGGACCCTACAGGCATGTGCCACCGTGCCCATCTAAATTTTTAATTTTTCTGTAGAGACAGAGTCTCTCTATGTTGCCCAGGCTGGTATCCAACTCCTAGGCTCAAGCAATCTTCCCACCTCAACCTCCCTAAGTGCTGGGATTATAGGCGTGAGTCACCATGCCCAGCCAATACATGGCATGCAAAACTATAGTAATTTTCCTTTCTGGATGTAAGTATTAAAATTGGTATGGGATTGATAAATACCAAAGTCAGCAAAGTGGTAGGGAAGGAGCAAAGAGAAAGGAAAGGAAGTGAAAGAGAAAGGAAGGAGGGAAATGCCTCAGGAAGGGCTATACCAGCTTTTCAAATGTATAGGTGATGTTTGTTTCCTAACCTGATGAAGTTATATTATTCTCTACTTTTCTGTGTTAATGAAATTTTTTTTTAATTTTGCCCAAAAAGGGAGTAGGGGTAGGGAATCTGACAAACCTAGGTTTAAATTCTGTCTGCTGATTACTTGTAAAGGAACCTACCCAGTTCCTTAATTTCTCCAAGCCTGTGTCTATAAGAGGGCATCATCATAATAAATATTCTGTTGCACAGCCAAAGCAAGTGAAATAATATGGATTAAAGTGCAAGTGCTATGGAAGTATAAACTGTAATTTTACAAGAATGCGCCACAAATTATTGCAACTAAGAGTAATTGTAAGAAGCTCTTAGTATTCCTTTGTTACATACTCTCACAGAACCTTGACTCTACTTCAGAGCACTTACCTTCACTTGGAATAACATGTTCATTGTTGCTGTTATTTGTGCATCCTCCCACTTGTGGCTCTGGGTTCCTGATTCTATTCCCAAGCCCAGCACAGTACCTGGCACATGGTAAGTGCTCCACACATTTTTTTTTTTTTTTTTTTTTTTGTAATCTGATCAGGATTACCTGTAGGAAGTGAGACTGGAAAGCAGGGCCAGGAGATAGGACTCTTCTGTTTTACATTTCTACTGTTGGAACTTTTATCATAGACATGTTACTCAGTGCAAAACGATTTGGATTTTTAATTAAAATAATAAGTGTTAAATAGGCATATCTTAATTTCATCGCCTCTCGGGGGGAAGGTCACGTTTTAATACAGGAAATTGCATGGAAAAGGGATCCATGATATAAAAGGAGCAGACAAGGAATGGAATGTTCCTGGGGCACTGGGCTTTCCCCTGAACCTCCGGGAGTGAAGGCGACCAGTCTTAACAGCCTCAGAATTTAAGAACGGGCCGGGAGGCGCCGTTAGGAGGCGCGCACGGAGCGGCGCGGGCGTTCCCGCCTCCCCGTTACATGCCCCAGTAACCCCAGCGCCGGCGACCGGGAGTAACCCTGGCGCGGGCGGCCCCCAGCGTTCAGACTCTCGCCTGCTCCCTCCTCAGCCAATGGGAAGGCAGCGAACAAGCCGGCCGGACGCTCGCCTCGGAGGGCTCCTCCCCGGAGCACTTCGAACGGAGTTGAACGGTCGCTGAGCCACGGGCTCAGACCTTTCCAATGGCAGCTCTGGGTCCCGACGCCAAGCCCCGCCCTGCGCTCGGCCTGCCCCATGTGCATTCACAGTAGTCACCTTTGCCTTACAAACCTTCAGACCCGCCCTCTTCCTACCTTGCCGCTCTAGGCCCCGCCCTCCTCGCGGGTCGGCCAATAACAGAGTGAGCTGGCGCAGCGGGGCGGGCCTCTAGCCAATGCGCACGCCGTGGGCGGGCCCCGAGCCGGAATTAGGGGTGAAGCGATAGCGTTTTGCCCGCATTCGGGGCGCGCGTTGCTGGGGGGTCCCTTTGGGGCGCCCGGAGTTAAGATGGCGTCCTCAGCCGAGGGGGACCAGACGACTGTGGTGGCGCTGGTGGGGGTTCTGCAGGCGGGTTTCCAGGAGCTGAGCCTTAACAAGTTGGCGACGGCCCTGGGCGCGTCAGAACAGGCGCTGCGGCTGATCATCTCCATCTTCCTGGGTAAGGACCCTCCTGCCTCCTTCCGCCCCTCGCAGAGTCCTCGGGGAGTAGGGGAGGAATGGGGACAGGACCTCCCTCTCTTCCCGGAGCCACCCGGGAGGGCTGTGCCGGGTGCGGATGTGAATCCTGAAGCACATCAACAGCTATTGAGGGAAGACAGAAGTCCTGTCTCGAGTGTGGGGCGCTGTGCCCTCTAAACCTCTTTACCTTTCTCTTCAACCCCTGTCGTGCCCTCTGGCCCCTCAGTAGGGCCCCCGCCCTCTCGTGCCAGGCTCTACCCTTGCTCCCACGACCTGTCTTTATTTGTCGCTCTGTTGAGTTCCACTCTCCGCCCATGTGTCCTGCTCTGTCATTAATAACCACCCCGCACACGCGCTCATCTCTTGGGTAGTCATAGGGCCCCTAACTTAGGAATTTTGGCCCTTTCGGCTTTTTCATACTTAATATTCTGAGTGTCTGTTTTGTTTATTGCCAGCTTGTATTATACTTTCATCTCTTTTCTGTCCTGTTCCTACTGTTTTCTTCTTACACCATGTTGCATTTTTATTTTCCAAGCCACCTACCTGTCATTTACCCTGGAATATCGTTTTAATGCTGGACTTGGGAAACAGGACTAACAACCTCTTTAAAAGCGATCCATGCTATTCCAAGCATTTATTACATGTGTGGTTCAAAGGATGTGGTGTATCTGAATTTATGCCACGACAAGCTGTATTACAACTGGTTTATAGGCTTTTTTTAACCGCATCCTCACTCCATGATTTAATACACGGAGGCAGCATAGTACAATAGAAAAAAGTATGGGCTTTGAAGGCAAACAAATCAGACCCAGCCTTGCTGCTGCTCACAAACTGAAGGACCCCAGGCAGGCCATGTAAACTCTCTGGGCCTAATTTCCTTATCTACGAAATGAGGACCACAGTGCCTACCACATAGGATTGCTGTAAAGTTCTGTAGAAAGGCCAACCTCAGGAAATACCTGTATATATACACATATATATATAATTTAAGCAGTTGGAAGGTTTTATGAAGGTTATAGAACTTTAGGAGAGGGTGGGTGGGAAGGATTAAGCAAAAGCTAAAGTGGTGATAAGGAAATAGGACAGGGGCCAGAGCAGAGGGTTAGAGGTCTGAACCATAAGAAGTTTGAGTTAAAGTTGGGCAGATATGGAAAGTCTTAAATGCCAGAGAGAAGTTTGGCATTTATCCAGTATTCGGTAGAAACACTGACATATAATATCACCATAGGGTGTTAACCTAATCTAGATAATGGGATAGGCATTAATTCATATTTAAACAACCTTCCCTAATAGCACTGTTACTTGCCTGTTACATATCAAACCAAGATCTTCCTTTCTTCCAAATAAAGATCACCTTTTTCCTCCTCTGTAGAACTGCAAAATTTTAAAGATGGAATGGAACTGAGGTTGTGCAATTTGCTCAGTGTCACCCAGACATCATCCAAATTTATCAGCACCCCAATCTGGGGTTATTTGTACTACACCAGCTTTGAACCTGCTACTCTTTCATCCTGTTTCTGACTCAGTTATTTGTTGGCATTGTAATTGGCATTTACATTTGACAGGGCGCAGCGGCTCATGCTTATTATAAACCCAGCACTTTGGGAGGCCCAGGTGGGAGGATCGCTTGAGGCCAGCCTGGGCAACATTTTATTTGTCTCTACAAAAAATGGAAAAAAAAATTAGGCCGGCACGCAGTGGCGCTACCTGTAATCCCAGCATTTCAAGAGGCCAAGGCAGGCAGACTGCTTGAGGTCAGGAGTTTGAGACCACCCTGGCCAACATGGTGAAACCCCATCTCTACTAAAAATATAAAAATTAGCTGGGCGTGGTGGTGGGCACCTGTAATCCCAGCTACTTGGGAGGCTGAAGCAAGAGAATCACTTGAACCGCGGCGGTGGAGGTTGCAGTGAGCCAAGTTAGTGCCACTGCACTCCAGCCTGGTGACAGGGCAAGCCTGTCTCGGGGGAAAAAAAAATTTTTTTTAATTTAAAAAATGAGCTGGATGTGGTGGCTCATGCCATGCCTGTGGTCCCAGCTACTCCCGAGATTGAGGTGTGAGGATCACTGGGGCCTGGGAATTCGAGGCTACACTGCACTCCAGCCTGAAGGATAGAGCAAGACCCTGTCTCAAAAAATAAAAAAGCATTACATTCATTAGTTAGGAAACTGTTGGTTTCTCAACAATAAATTGAGAATGTAACACAAGTAGCAACCAGTTATAAGGGGCAATCTGTTAAATGGAGTTAGGGCTGGAATTAGGACTTAGACTTCAACTTTTGTGTGTTGACATAATCACATACTGCCTGTGCACTCCTGCTGGGCTATTGCTGTGTACTGTCACAGGGCATGCAGCTGACTAGGAAATTGTTTTCTGCATATTTCACTCCTCTTCTCTCATTACCACCAGTCATCAAAGTAATAAACACTTGGTGTAATGCATCTACATCACTCCCGAGCCCCCTTGCTCATTCTACCATTTCCCACATCTTCCCTTCCTATCTCACATACACTGTTACCTTCAGTAACTCATAGTATTTCTCATTTTTAGATCAACTTGGGGCTTCAATTTGCCTCATATCAGGTATAGCTCATTCATGTGGACAGGTAGGATTATATTTCTAGTAGGCATAGGTTAAATACGTACATGTAAATATAAATTGATAAGCTTCATGTGTGCATGGTAGGAGTGCATTTTGGTTGTAAATATGTTTCCCTTACAACGGTTATTACCACTTCATGTATTGTAACCTAGAAACCAGTAGCCTTTCAGCGGTGGAGTTCCTGGTTCCTGAACCTAGCTCTCTCAGGAAACTGGGATACTGGAGGAAATCCTTGCTGGAGGTACCAAGAAAGCCTGTAGTCCAAAATGATTTCTGGTTCACTTTCTACTTATTAGATTAATTCAGGTTAAAAACACCTCCCTAAATGCAAATACCCCAAGGGAAGAGTTAAGTCTATCATTCACATTTTAAAGTGTATGTTTTAATTAGATAGTCTAATTACCATTTAACATCTTAAAACTTTTTCTACTTCAGTTCTGTGTGCTGATCTTGGGGTGGAACGCAGAGCATTAAAGCACTAGCTTTCAAACCTTTTTGACTAAGACCCATGGTAAGAAATATGTCTTACATTGTGACCCAGAACATACAAATGTGTATGTGAATATACATGTTTGAAACAAGTTTTGGGAAAGAATATTTGCCCTTAATTATAACCCACTAAGTTGATTTCATGACTTATTAATGAGTTACAACAGTTTGAAAGATCTTGAGTTAGAGGCTGCAATTTTTAATATTCAATACTTCAAAGAAAAAGTAAGTTTATTACAGGTCACGGTGGCTGACGCCGTAATCCCAGCACTTTGGAAGGCCGAGGCGGGAGGATCACAAGATCAGGGGTTTAAGACCAGCCTGGCCAACATGGTAAAACCCTGTCTCTACTAAAAATACAAAAATTATCTGGGTGTGTTGGCACATCCCTGTAGTCCCAGCTACTCGGGAGGCAAAGGCAGAAGAATCGCTTAAACGCAGGAGGCGGAGGTTGCAGTGAGCCTAGACTGTGCCATTGCACTCCAGCCTGGGCAACACAGCAAGACTCTGTCTCAAAAAAAAAAAAATGTAGATCTGTGTGGACTGCTGCACTGGAATATTTTGAGCAGTGAGAAGACTATTAAGGGAGTGTATTTATGTTTGTGTTGTGTATGATTGCGAGGAGTCTGATGGAAGGATGCCAAAGAGGAATTTTGCTATGAGCCCTGGTGCTGGCAAATACTACCAGAAAACATCTCCCCTTCAACAACCTGGATCTCATCACTCCTTAATGTAACTAATACCATGAATTGTTCAAATAAATTCAGTAACATGCACCTACTACAGGTAAAGCAGGATTCTTAACCCTGCAAGGGCAATAGCAGTGGGTGTAGTATGGGTCCTGGAGCCCTGCACATAACGGTATTATGGTCTGTTAGGGTACAGAAATGGGCATGAGATAAGTACACTAATAACCCTAATACATTTTAAGAGCCATAAGAGAGGTACCGAGCTTTATGAGATATAAAGATGGGATATTTCACTTGAAGATGAGTAAGGTTTCGGTAGAATGAGTTGGTAAGACTTAAGGAATAGCATGAGCAGAGGCACTGAGGTGTGAGTGTGGCAACACGGCCAAGGAACGGTAAGTAGTCTAGTTTGACTCAAACAGGACTTTAGAGAAGTGATGGAAAATCAGGCTGGAACTGTAGGTTGGAGAGCCTTTAAAGCCAGGGTAAAGAGTTTGTACTCCAGGTAGGTGATAGAGAACACTGGAGATTTTTGAATGGGGAATAATACACTGGAGCTGTCATTAATAAGATAATACCGCCTGGGGTGATTTGAAGTCAGCATAGACAAGTAGTAGGGAAACTAAGGAGAAGGACGTGATCTAGAGAGGAAGTTATAGCTGGGCGCGGTGGCTCACGCCTATAATCCTAGCACTCTGGGAGGCTGAGGTGGGTGGATCACCTGACAGCAAGAGTTCAAGACCAGCCTGGCCATCATGGTGAAACCCCATCTTTAAAAAAAATTAATAAATAAATTTAAAAAAAGAAGAGAGGAAGTTATAATGGCTTGGAGGCAGCGTGGCTGCACTGAGAGGAGAAAGCAGGACTCTCCCATGAGATATTCTAGGAATACCGAACCTTTTGTTGCCTGAAACCCAAGAATCAGCTTTGTCATCTTTCTCCACTCACTTCCCTCATCCTAGTCACCCAGTCCTATCAATACGACCCTAGATTGTGTCTCAGATCCATCTACTATTCTCCATCACCACAACCACCAGCCATCTGTCATCAGTACCACCTGAGTAGCCTCCTGACTGGTCTCTAATTCTGTTCTTGCCCCCTCAGTCCACTCTCCAAAAGCAGCCAGAGCGATCTGATCCTGTGCCTCTCCTGCTCAGAACCCTTCAGGGGCTTCCATACATGGCTGGTAAGCCCCTGCCTGCTGCCCCAGCCTTGTCCCAAGCAAGCTGACAACCTTTTAGCCACATGGCCTTTGTTCAGTTCCTCAGGAAAGGCATGAAGCTTTCCCTACCTCAGAGCCTTTGCACAGGCTCACCTGCTGCCTGGAGTGCCCTTTAGTTACCTGACAAACTCCTTTTCATCTTCCTCTGAGAGTTCTTTCCTGACTCTCACTTTAAATTATATCCCCTCTTACACATTCTCATACTGACTGGAATTTCCTTCCAAATATATATTACACTTTGTAATTATATATTTGTAGATGAGGCCAGAAACCATGGAAGCTTTGTTTACCACAGTGTACCCAGAGTTTAACACAGTACTTGTAGAAAGGGCTTGATAAATATTTGTTGAATAGGTGAATGTATGAATGAATGACTTGGCAACTTATTAACTGGAGGGTAAAGTAGTAATTTAAAAGAAACTCCATCCTCCTGCCTGAGTAGCTGGAAAGATAAGGGTATCTTTGACCAATGCCAGAGGTCAAGAGGAGGATCAGCTATTGCTCAGTGCCAGGAAATGATCTAGTTTGGGATTTACTTTAGGTTCCAAGGGCACTTCCAGGTATCTTGGGAGTTGTGTACCCTGGTCTTGAGCTCAGGAAAGAAGCTGGACTAAAGACAGAGTTTTAGAAGACAATGTTGGTGTCATAACTGACTCGGGTCAGGGAATGAAATGCCATGGAAAAGCCTCTACAGAAAAGAAGATCTTATTCATATTGATTGGATATGTTAATGCTGAAGTACAATGCTACCCCTCAATAATAGTAATAGCTGGCATTTAAGGATTTTCTGTGTACCAGACATTGTCCTAAATGGTCAATAGACAATTCCCCACCTAAACCTGTCAGTTATCCATGAGGTAATTATAGTACTGTTAAGATCTCCCTGTACAGATAGGAAAGTGGGGCCTACAAACATTGAGTAAATTTACTTAAAAGTCACACTCAGTTCTGCCTGCTTCCGGAGTTCTTGCTCTTTACTACTGAGATTGGGAGGAGCAGGTGGGGGTGGAAAAGATAAATACCATCAGTGTCCTTTTCTGTGATGCAGTGAGCACATGAGCCACCTCTCAGCGTCCAAAGCTAGAGCTGGCCAAATGGAGCAGATGGTCACCTTGCTTAGTGTGAGTGTTCCCTAGTCTTGGCCATCATGGTGGCTTGGCTGTTAGACTGATCAAAAATTGCAGCTGGGGGTAAGAATTCATTCCTTAGAGGTTCGGAATTAGCATCACTAAAGTTAGCGACCTTTCAACAAATCAAAGGAGGTCCTGCAGTTTAGTTCCCTTTGGACCAAAGTCAGATCTGGCCCTTCAGAAAAAAATCCATTATTCAGTGCAAAAAGCTTTCTTCAGGTATCACTGGAATCACAATATAAAGAGACCAAAGGTAAGTTAGATGAAAATTAAGAGCATTAATGAAACAAAGAGACTTCTGGCTATAATACAAAGCAGGGTCCACAAATTCTACTACTATAAAATAGGGAGATTGCCCCAGATGACTTTGAAGGACCCTTCCAATTCCAAAAGTCTAGGTATATTATTTCTATATTTTTAGACTTTATTCTTGTTCATAGCCACAAATTTCATCATAATCTAAACCTTCCTGTTTGGGAATTTCACTTTCTTTTTTTTTTTTTTTTGGGGGACAGGATCTCACTCTGTCACTCAGGCTGGAGTGCAGGGGTGCAATCTCAGGTCACTGCAATCTCTACTTCCCTGACTCAAGCAATTCTCCGGTCTCAGCCTCCTAAGTAGCTAATTTTTAAAAAATTTTTTTGTAGAAACAGGGTTTTACCATGTTGCCCAGGTTAGTCTCGAACTCTTGAGCTCAAGCAATCCACCCATCTTGGCCTCCCAAAGTGTTGAGATTACAGGCATGAGCCACTGCCCCTGGCCAAGAATTTCTTTTAAATACAATTTTGCATGTCAAGCACATCATGCCTGTAACCTCAGCACTTTGGGAGGCCAAAGCAAGAGGATCACTTGAGTCCAGGAGTTCAAGAGCAGTCTGGGCAACATAATGATACCTCATCTCTACAAAACTTGATCAAAATTAGCTGTGCTTGGTGGCATGTGTTTGTAGTCCCTGCTGCTTGGGAGGCTGATGTGGAAGGATCACCAGAGCCTGGGTCCTCCCTTCTACTCAGAAGGTTGAGGCTGCAGTGAGCCAAGATCACACCTCTGCACTCCAGCCTGGGCAACAGAGCAAGATTCTGTCTCAAAAAAAAAAAATTTTTTTTGTTTTAATTAGCCGAGCATGATAGCATGTACCTTTAGTCCCAGCTACTCAGGAGACCAAGGTGGGAGGATCATTTGAGCCTAGGAATTTGAGACTGCAGTGAGCTATGATAATGCCACTGCATTTCAACCTAGATAACAGTAGGAGACCTCATCTCTAAAAATAAATATATGTATATTTTTCCAACCACTTTTTATCTATACCCCAATGTCTTACATTCCATGAAACATGTTTTGAATTCCAATATAACTTTATTGTTAAACATGTTTCTTTGCAGAAGCATGTATAAGTTATGGCCCACAAGATTATTTGCACAAGCTAATTTACCAAAAAAATTATGTAATCACGGACATGAAAGTATGTCTGAGCAGCCACGGGAGCTCATCTGAGGTGTCCATTCCAGTCGCCTTTTAAAAATGATATTTGCATTAGCTGGGCACAGTAGCATGTGTCTATAGTCCCAGCTACTCAGGAGGCTGAGGTGAGAGGATGCACCAGAGTCCCAGAAGTCAAGGTTGCAGTGAGCAGTGATCACACCACTGCACTCCAGCCTGGGCGACAGGAGTGAGACCTTGTCTCAGTCAGTCAATCAATCAATAATGGTATTTGCTCTTCTGAAAGAAAGTGGCATTTTAGCTGGGCCTTAAAGGGGATGGTAAGATTCTAGTCAGGTAGAGATGAAAGAAGAGGAGCTTTCCAGCTGCAAAGAGAAATGTGGAGATCAGGAAGAGTGAGATCCTGTCTGTACCTGAATCTAAGGGAAAAGAAATAAAAATCTGAGGAACAGCAAGTAGTCCTCTTTAGCTAGAACAATAGAAGATCATAAAAGGGCAGTAGAGAAAAACATGATAGGTCTTTTAACTAGGTGGGGGTCAGTGCCAAAGTAAGGTAATAATATGTGCATTGTCTTTAGAGATCTTCTGGCCTAGGTCTTGCTGGATCCTAGACCTTGCTGGATTAAATAAATATATACTAGCTTTTTCACCATAGGCTCATTACCGAACTTAACCATCCATTTCTTCATATTCCCACAGGCCAGTTTTACTAAAGAACTGCAATTAAGAGTTAAGCAATTTATCTGATAAATAATTTTTAGATCTATATCTATCTATCTATCTATCTATCTATATATATATATATATTTTTTTTTTTTTTTTGAGACGGAGTTTTGCTCTTGTTGCCCAGGCTGGAGTACAATGGTATGCTCTTGGCTCACTTCAGCCTCCACCTCCCAGGTTCAAGCAATTCTCCTGTCTCAGCCTCCTGAGTAGCTGGGATTACAGGCACCTGCCATTATGCACAGCTAATTTTTGGTATTTTTAGTAGAGACAGGGTTTCACCATGTTGGCCAGGCTAGTCTCAAACTCCTGACTCCAGGTGATTCGCCCGCCTCGGCCTCCCAAAGTGCTGGGATTACAGGCGTGAGCCACCACGCCTGGACTAGATTTATATTTCATTCGTTACTATCAGCAGTATTTTGAAACAGAATACAAAATTTATATGAATTTTTAAAGTAATACAGTCATCAGAGAAGTTTTCTATTTCTAGAAGACTGTTCAGGCATATTCTTTTGTGATGTGTTCATTCTCCTTTGGTCTGGAAAAGTTTGAGAACTGTTGCTTATTAGGATGCTGTGAGGACTAAATAAGGTAAACTATGTAAACACTTAACCATGCCTGATCCAAGATCATCTTAAATAATTGTTCTTCCCTTTCCTCTCAATAAATATTTATTTTCTCCCTTCCCAAGGAGAGGCAAAGTATGATCTTGTGACCAACAGCATCTGTATCTCATGGGAGCCTGTTAGAAATGCAAATTCTTGGGTTTACTCCAAAACTACTGAATGAGAAACTCTGAGGATAGGGCCCAGTAAATCTGTTTTAGCAAGCCCTTCAGGTTATACTTACTACTCTAGAGTTTGAGGATTACTAATTTAGTATATTTCTTCCTGTACCTATTTTGTAATACTTGTCCTGATACTACAGTTTTGAAATGTCATTGGCCAGGCATGGTGGTTCATGCCTGTAATCCCAGCACTTTGAGAGGCCAAGGCAGGCAGATCACCTGAGGTTAGGAATTTGAGACCAGCCTGGCCAACATGGTGAAACCCCATCTCTACTAAAAATGCAAAAATTAGCCTGGCATGGTAGCACACGCCTGTAATCCCAGCTACTCAGGAGGCTGAGACAGGAGAATCACTTCAACCCAGGAGGCAGAGGTTGCAGTGAGCTGAGATCGCACCACCGCACTCCAGCCTGGGCAACAGAGGAAACTCTGTCCCCCAAAAAAAAAAAAAGAAAAAGAAATATTGTATCCTGTATTCTTCGGAATAAATAAAACTCTTAGATTCTTTATGGTTTAGTTTTTCCCATTTGTAGACATCTTGTTATTCTTCAAATATTATTATTGAATCACATTGTTATTATGTTCATTATCATGATCATTATCATTGCATACACCATCTGTTTCACACTTTTAATTAGAAGGTTAGATACAAAGGAGTTTTTTGTTTTTCTTTTGTTTTGAGACAGAGTCTCGCTCTGTTGCCCAGGCTGGAATGCAGTGGCGCAATCTCGGCTCACTGCAACCTCCGCCTCCCAAGTTCAAGCAATTCTGCCTCAGCCTCCCTAGTAGCTGGGATTACAGACATGCACCACCATACCCAGCTAATATGAGACGGGGTTTCACCATGTTGGCCAGGTTGGTCTTGAACTCCTGACCCCAGGTGATTCGCCCACCTCGGCCTCGCAAAGTGCTGGGATTACAGGCATGAGCCACCGCACCCGGCTAGGAGTTTTCTTCATAAGGTTACTGAACTAATAGCTGCATCTTTTTTTGTGTTACATCAACCACCTTGAGCAATATAGCAGTCTCCTGATCAATCTCCTTACATTTCTTAATATAAGAATAAATTGTGACTTGTAGCTTTAACAAAAATTAGGTGCCCTAGTTGCAGCTGCCAGGGAAAGCTGGTCTAATATCAAAGCAAACTATCCTTCTTAAGCAGAGTTTTTAAGGTAGGAGTGTGTGTGTGTTGACATTTTCCTAGCAGTTGCTGAAGTCAAGGACCGGGAGATTTAGGGCCCACTTGGAGTTCTTTTGGTGAAACAGTAATAGCTTCCTACAGACCTTTAAAGCTTATCTATAATTTGTATAGTTCAAGAGATACTGTATGCATCTTTATTTCTCCCTGCTTTCAAAACAGGAAGGGGGTGTGAAGAGTAACACACTAAAAAAAGGATAAGTAATTAATTTCTGGATGAGAATTTTGGCTTAAAATGGACTGGTTCTGTAAGTTTTTCCCTTTTCAAGCAGAAGCTTTGAAGATAAGTGAGATACATGAAGCTCTGGACATTTTTTTTTTTTTTTTTTTTTTTTGTAGAGATGGGGTTTCACCATGTTGCTCAGGGATGGTCTCGATCTCTTGACCTCGTGACTAACATGATGAAACCCCGTCTCAAAAAAAATAAAATAAAATAATAAATAAAAATAAAAAGCTTTTGTCACAGCTGGGCACAGTGGCTCATGCCTGTAATCCCAGCACCTTAGGAGGCTGAGGCGGGCAGATCACCTAAGGTCAGGAATTCAAGACTGGCCTGACCAACATGGTGAAACCCTGTCTCTACTAAAAATACAAAAATTAGGCAGGTGTGATGGCAGATGCCTGTAATCCCAGCTACCCGGGAGGCTGAGGAGGAGAATCACTTGAACCTGGGAGGCGGAGGCTGCAGTGAGCCAAAATCGGGCCATTGCACTCAGCTTGGGTGACAGAGCAAGACTGTCTCAAAAAAAAAAAAAAAAAGCTTTTTTCAATTAAAGATGTTTTTCAGTACTGAGTATTCATGTTGCTATGGCATTTTTATAAGAAAACTGTAAATGGTCATATCTGCTACCTAAAATAATATATAGTGAGATGGTAATTTTGCAGGCAATTAAGAATTTGCTATAAAAAACATAGAAGATTCATGTGTACATATTGTATGCAAATCTTAGGAAGATGTTAGATCCCAGAAGGTTAAAGTTCTGGTCTCTATATATTTGTATATGCTTTAAGAAGAAGTGCCACATTAGACGTGGTAAATGGCTTATAACTCCTGAGGTTTCCAATTTCTGCTGTGGTAGCAATTCTAAACTCGGATAGACTTGGACACCACTCTGGATTACTGTCTCTAAATATCAAACTACTGTTTATAAGCCAGCAGAGGCCAACTGGAATAGTGTCCATAAAGTTCCTACATCATGTCCCTCAGAGAGAAGTGGAAAAATTGAATAAAGTTGGAGTACAAACATATGGGGCCCTGAGCAAAAATACTGAACCATAAGAGCTACTGGAAATCCCCATTCTTCAGCTAAAGGATAATTTGACTTCATTTTTAATTCTTCCTTGACCATTGATGCTCTGAAAGAACAGGAAATAATAGCGAAATATGGGAACTCCTAGATAGCATACATTTATTTTTAAAACATATACCATTGGCCAGGCACCATGGCTCACGCCTGTAATCCCCACACTTTGGGAGGCTGAGGTGGGCAGATCATTTGAGGTCAGGAGTTTGAGACCAGCCTGGGCAACATGGTGAAACCCTGTCTCTACTAAAAATACAAAAATTAGTTGGGTGTGGTGGTGCACACCCGTAATCCCAGGTACTTGGGAGGCTGAGGCAGGAGAATTGCTTGAACCTGGGAGACAGGTTTCAGGGAGCCAAGATCATGCCACTGTAGTATAGCCTGGGAGAAAACAAACAAAAACACATTATGGTCGACTTCCCAAGTAAACTGACCAATGTAGATTCAGTCTTACTGTAGGAGTGCCTGCCGTAGGCCAGCACCTCTCAACCTTTCCACTAAGTACATTAAGATCCTAACAGTAATCATTGGGATCTTGGTCATCATCTCACCAGAAGCTCCAGATTTCTTCAAGTCTTGGCCTCTTGTTGTATATCAAAATTTTCATGTATATTTTTATTGTATTCTAAAATGTATCGTTTTTTTTTTTTTTCCTTCACCTGGGTGCAGGTGGGCTAAGGCCAAAAAGGGTGTTAGCCATATATGGTATTTTTGTATTTTCCAAAATTCTCTCCAAATCGTCAAGTAATAATGAGATGCTGATGTAGAAAAAAGTCGAATTCCAGCTGGTATGGTCAGTGATAAAACAGACTTCACCAAACTTAAAAGCTTTTGTGCATCAAGGACTCTATAAAGAGAGTGAAAAACTATCCCACAGAATAGGAGAAAACATTTGTAAATCATGTGCATCTAGTATTCAGATGTTTAAAGAACTCTTAGAACTCAACAATAAAAAGACAACCCAATTTTAAAATGGGCAAAGGATATGAATAGACAATTCTCTTTAAAAAAAGACATATACGTGGCTAATAAGTACGTGAAAAGCTGTTCAACATCTTCAGTCATTAGGGAAATGCAAATCAAAACCACAGTGACATATCAATTTCACACCTACTAGGATGGCAGTACTCAAAAACACACACACAAACAGGTGTTGGTGAAGATGTGGAGAAATTGGAACCCTCATATGTTGCTGGTGGGAGTGTAAAATGGTGCAGCCACTTGTGGAAAACAGTTTGGCAGTTCCTCAAAAAGTTCACAGTTTGCCAAGAAAAATTTCATTACAGTAGTAGAAAAAAAGAAAAAAAAAAGTTCACAGTTACCATACGACCCAGCAATTCCACACCTAGGGTTATACCCAAGGGAACTGAAAGCAGGCATTCACACAGAAACTTGTACACAAATGTTCCTAGCTTTATTAGAATAGCCAAAAAGTGGAAACAACCCAGTTGTCCACCAATTGGGACAAATTGAATGAATAAACAAAATGTTATATCCATACAATGGAATGTTATTCAGCCATAAAAAAAAAATGAAATCCTGATACATGCTGCAGCGCAGATGAACCTTGAAAACTCGTTACATGAAACAAGCCAGACACAAATGGCCACATATTCATTTATATGAAGTACCCAGAATAAGCTAATTCATAAAGACAGGAAATAGATCAGTCGTTGCTAGGGGATAAGAGGAACAGTGAATTGGGAATGACCTCTATGAGGTACAGGGCTTCTAATGTTCTGGCATTAGACAGCAGAGATGAAAATGTTCTGGCATTAGATAGTGGAGATGGTTGCATAACACTGAATATACTAAAATCCACTGAATTGTATAATTAAAAAAAGAAGAAAGTTGGGAAAGTTGGGGAGGGATAACAGGGAGAAATGCCAGATATAGGTGACAGGGGGATGGAGGCAGCAAACCACATTGCCAGGTGTGTACCTGTGCAACAGTCCTGCATGATCTGCACATGTACCCCAGAACCTAAAGGACAATTTAAAAAAAATTGAACAGGATGTAAAAATAAGTTTATATATATATATATATATATATATATATATATACACAAAAAAAATCATGAAAAAAAGAAGAAAGCAGTACTATGCATGATCAAAGAAGAAAATGCTTTGGGTTCAAGTAGGGATAGAATAAACAGTAAGACTGGAAAGACAGATTGTGAAGGGCCTTGAATGGCAAGCTAAGGAAGTTGGCTTTCATCTTATAGATAGTAGGAAGCCACCAGAGTATTTTGAGCAGGGGGTGGCATGTTTAAGGCAGTATTATAGGAAGTTTGATTTGTGAAATGAGAAAGAGATACTATCAGCCAGGAGAGGTAGGAGGTTCTGTAAAGTCAAATTGGACACCCATAGTTTCAGATTTCATGAATGACCCTGGGTATGTGTGTATACATTATATCTATGGGATTTATGGTAATCTGGGGTAGGCTGAAGTGCTAATATGAATACTGAAAACTAGAGAGGTAAAAGAGCAGAGTAGTTAAAAAAAGAAAAAAGAAAACACTCTGAACCCACACGCTGTCTTGGGTTCAAATTCCAGCTTGGCTACCTTCCAGCATTGTGACCTTAGGTAAGTCACTAACCCTATCTGTGCTTCACCTTCCTCTTCTGTAAGATAAGGATACCTACTCATGAGGTTGTTTTGAGGAGTAAGTGAGTTAATATATACAAAGTGTTTACAATGTCAGGCTTAAAGAAAGTTCCCCAAAAATGTCAGCTGCTAGTCTAAGACTCCAGAGCAGGTTTGAGAGAAGCCAGCTGTTGTTCTCTGCCCTGGATACCACATGAAGTAACAGTTCTAAAGTGTTAAAAGACAAAACAAATTTTTCTTTGTGAAAAATGGCCCTTTAAAAAAACTCCATCTACTAATAATGAAGCTTATTAGTAGTAAAATGACGATTTTTTTAGCCACAAAACAATTTTTCTATATGTTAACAAATATATTAAAGAATTTGACAATATTCTTTGATATGAACCAGTCTCTCATACTTTCTATATAGCACTAATTCTCTAAGTAAGACACCAAGGCATGACCTCCCTTCAAGAATTAGGAATCTGCATTTTTAATAAGCATTCTAGGTCATTCTTATGCATGATACAGGTTGAGTTCAGTACAATGTACAGAAGCGGAAAAATGGTTTATGAAAGACTCAGTTGTATTTAGCAGACTGTATTGGACATAAAAATTGAAAACCCAACCTGGACAACACAGTGTGACCCAAGCTCTACTAAAATAAATAAGTGAACATTGAAAAACAATGGATAGTAGAATGTATTCAGTTCAGGGAGACATGAAACAATATTTTTGCTTGAGTCAAACATAAGTTTAAAAAAAACCAAACCACCCTACACCCAAAGCACTCAATAATATTCTTCAGAGAGAAGGAAGAGCTTTTTGTACTACATTGCCTCTAAAATCTTCTGTAGGATAAGATATTGTAGATAACTTAAAATCTTGTTTTAAGTTTTTAAGTCTCATTTTAATAACCAAATAAAATGGTTTTTATTTGAGCTAGTTTCAAGTTCTTAAAGTGACACATAGGGCTTAAAATCCAATATTTGTCATTTGTGCTTTGCCCATTTTTACTTATTTCTTCATACTCTGAAGGAAGAAAAAATGCTACAAATATATGTTGGTATGTAATAGAGTGCATTGCATAAACAGCCGCAGAAAATTTTGTTTTGTTTGCTTGTTTTGAGACGGAGTTTCGCTCTTTCGCCCAGGCTGGAGTGCAGTGGCGCAATCTCGCCTCACTGCAACCTCCGCCTTCCTGTTTGAAGCGATTCTCCTGCCTCAGCCTCCCGTGTAGCTGGGATTACAGGCGCCCGCCACCACAACTGGCTAATTTTTGTATTTTTAGTAGAGATGGGGTTTCACTATGTTGGCCAGGCTGGTCTCAAACTCCTGATCTTGTGATCCACCCACCTCAGCCTTCCAAGTGCTGAGATTACAGGCATGAGCCAGAAAAATATTTTCATAGAATTCAAACTTCTGTTTTCTTTTGAAGGGATAGGTAGAAAAAGGGCGGGAAAGCCCAACAACTACACCTATTCAAATTCATAAGGACAATTAGGAGCGTTCTCATGGTTATTTTTAGAATCTTAGCAGGGTAAGAAAGAGTTTATTGTTTCATTTGCTGAAACACCTGAGAAAAAGTCTCACCATGTTTGTATTTACAGAGATTAGATTTGGCAACTCTAAAGACAAGAGAGAAATTATCATGATGCTTATTAGTCACTTGGCAGTGTGGCAGGGCAAGCTTTGAGCAACCCAGTTCAGATTAGGTTAGAAGAGGAGCCGAGGACCTTTTGTCCGCTGCAAACCAGTGCCACAAATGAAGTGGGAGGAGACGGGGTATCACATACTGGTTGGATTTATTTGAGAGAGAACCAGAAAGTGTATAATCCCATAAGCATAAAAAATGGGGATAAAACTTCGAGTGTATACAAGGGTAAGAGCAGGAGGAAACAGTAACAGGGCAAGAGAGAAAGATCAGAAGCAATGGACAGCCTGAGAAGAGGAGCTAGGGGCTGAGTCCTGGCCTGCTGCTCCCCACTCCTCCCTCTGTGCCTCTGAGGGGCTTCAGTTTTCCCAAGTGAGAAACAGTTGTGCTAGATTGCTTCTACAATCCTTTCCACTCCTAGACCGAAACAGTTGCCCCTGCATCTAAAATACATAGCTCTAACATATAAAATGCAGGTTACCTCAACTCCCCCTGACTCCCACATCTCACTCCCTTCGTTTCCCTGCCTGCCCTAATTCCGGCTGCATTCTGTTCTTGCCTGGTGGGCTCTTTTTCTCCTCCCCTTCTCTTCCAAGATCATGCAGTCTCCTGAACACTGAGTTTCAACCACTGTACAGAAAAAATATTACTGAGACAGGAAGAGGGGTTCTGTGCTCTGTGATTCTCCCTAACCACGCACACTGAACTAGGGATGACAATGTATCACAAAGTCCAGACTCACAGTCTTGCTGCCCCTTCTCCTCTTCAAAATTTGTTTCTGAAGTATCACCCCTTGCACCTCAGATCCCAGCCCTCTTCAGGCCTGCCTCAGGCTCTGACAGCCAGGATCCTACCGACACCAACGCTGCGCCAAACAACCCCTCCCCCAAACCCCACTGGAACTAATCTGGGGACTCTGCCTATTATTAGGAACACCTTGGATGAAGCCCCTATCCGAGGAATTCTGGGAGTAGCAGCAGAATTTTCAGGCAAATGCCTAATTTTGTTGGGGTAGTGGTTGATTACTGTTTTAAATAATCTAGGATTTTTGGGACCTGAAGCTTACACAATCTTGGATACCTTCTTTAAGAAAAAGAATACAAAAATATCTTCTATAAGTTTTACAAAAATATATGACCATGTGAGCACGTTGCTAGCTCCCGCCCCCACCCCACCCCCCAGAGCCTTGGAAGGGGAGTGAAACTGAAGCTTTTTTAGCTTTGTGGCAAATATGCTTCTTCCTGGGAGTACTGGGTACATTTACAGACCCTTATTTTTGACTTTATAGATTTTAACAGTCAGTTTGAAGCAGACAAAGGCCAAAATTTCTCACCCCTAGGTGGCTCAAATTTCTGAGCCTGAGATTTTATATCTTAAAAATCCATCAAAAGAATACTCAATTTTTAAGAAGTTAGGTGTAGGTATGCTTATATAAAATATTTGGACATGCGTAAGTATTTTAAGTGGCCTGAAGGAAGTGCATGTATGCTGCTTTTCCAAATATTTTCATTTCTTTTAAGCTGCACTACAACCCTGCAAGATGGCTGGTATTTTCCCAATTTCACAGATGAAGAAATTGAGGTTTAAAGAATGTAAGTGAGCCAGGCATAGTGGCTCATGCCTATAATCCCAGCACTTTGGGAGGCTGAGGTTGGGCGTATCACCTGAGATCAGGGGCTCAAGATCAGCGTGGCCAACATGGTGAAACCCCGTCTCTACTAAAAATACGAAAATTAGCCGCGCATAGTGGTACATGCCTGTAGTCCCAGCCAGCTGGGAAGCCGAGGCAGGAGAATCGCTTGAATCTGGGAGGCAGAGGTTTCAGTAAGCCAAGATCTCACCGCTGCACTCCAGCCTGAGCAACAGATCGAGATAAGATGCTGTCTCAGGCTGGGCGAGGTGGCTCACGCCTGTAATCCTAGCACTTTGGGAGGCTGAGGTGGGTGGATCACCTGAGGTCAGGAGTTCAAGACCAGCCTGGCCATCATGGTGAAACCCCATCTTTGAAAAAAAAAAAAAGATGCTGTCTCAAAAGCCCAGATAATCTGGCTAGAAGTTGCCACCAGGGGATTTACTAATTTACAAAGAATTAAAATGTGATAAGATGCCCTGAGTATGGGCAACTGGAGTGTGATTTTATCTTATCTTTAATGCTAGTAAAGACATTTAGATGTCTTAAAGTGCCTCAAAGTCAGTCTAAACTTCTGTTGCCCCTGTTCTGCTAAAACAAAGAAATGACAGTGGCCTCTTTTAGCTTTAACATTATTTCTGTCTACACCATTTTATAGAATAAATTTTAGTTTTTGCAGCAGGTTTCACCAGTCAGCCAACATGTGTGTATAACATCAATCACTAGCACTATATGTTAGAAGTCTTGCTCACTAAGACCACTTAGTAAGACCACTTCTCAGCTTACTTCTCAGCTTAATGGAGAAATTAAAGAATTACTTTTGGTAGGCCTTTGGGACAGTTCGAGTTTAAGTTGGGTTGAGAGAGTGAAAAACTAACATTTCTTAACCTAACCCTTTCTCACAAGTAACAGCCACCCACTAGCTTGCCTTTAAAATGTGCCCTCTATTCGTCCCAGGACATTTTTGATCACTTGTCCCAGTTTCCTTGAGTCCTGTATCACAGCTGTCAAAATGCTTGAGCTATTCAGGTGGAGGTAACTTTCAGACATGAACTGCTGAAGGGGACAGAGTGCTCAAGAATTAGATTAATAAAGAAGGTACACCTAAATTTAGCATTAAAATGAACTTTTAAAATATTTTTCAATAGGAAGATAAGCAAACATAAAAATGGGTGTGCTTATGTCTATAAACAGGTGCTGGAGCATGGATTGTTATCTGGAAATCAAAGAATAATAGAGCTGTACCTTTAAAAGAGGCCACAGCTGGTTATTAGTGATTCACTCCCAGGTCACTGCCAAGTGCCAAGGCATGTGGCAAGAACAGTAGAATGGAAATCAGGTGATGTGAATTCTAATTTGAGCTCTTCCCTGTTAACCTTGGGCATGCTAGCTATGTCCTTTGGGCCTTAGTTGCTTGTCTACCTAATGAAGGGTTTGGAGTAGGTAATTCTTCAGTTGTAAGACTGTGCATTCATGAATAACTGTTCAGCATGTGACTCAGCTCAAGGTGTACAGGATTGCTGGAGTGTGGAAGGCATATTGGCTCCTGCCCTTACTGGCAACAAGGCTTAATCTAGTGAACAGAAAGGACCAAATTGGCTACATCCCCACCTAAATGTGCATGATCTCCACGTGCTCTTCCAGCTGGCAGAGTTGGTCAGTAATGACATTCTAAGCACTGAGCCTAATCAGTTACCCATTACTTAAGTAGAAAATGTCGGGCAGGGCTTAACTCTCCTTCCTATTTTTCTTTGTCTTCCTTTTCTCTGTAAGTTCTCTAACATAAAGAATTTCCATATTGGTGAAAGAATAGAAAAACTGAGGGACAGGCCAGGTGTGTTGTAAGTAAGACTGATCCAGCTGATTGGTTTGCCGTTTGGATTGCATGGCAGACATCTGCCGTATGCACTTAAAACACACCTTCAATAGATATTAAAAAGCACACGTGGCCAAACACAATGGCTAACACCTGTAATCCCAACACTCCGCGAGGCTGAGGTGGGAGGAGTTAAAAACCAGCCTGGGCAATAATGGCAAGACCCCATTTCTACAAAAAATTTAAAAATTATCTGGGCATGGTGGCACGCTCCTGTGGTCTCAGCTACTCAGGTGTCTGAGGTGGGGAGATCACTTGAGCCCAGGAAGTCAAAACTACAGTGAGCCATGACTGCACCACCACACGCCAGCCTGTGCAACAGAGCAAGACCCTGTCTGAAAACACATACACTGGCTGGGCATGGTGGCTCATGCCCAGCACTTTAGGAGGCTGAGGCAGGCAGATCACTTGAGGTCAGGAGTTCGAGACCAGCCTGGCCAATATGGTGAAACCTGTCTCTGCTAAAAATACAAAAATCAGCCCTGCATGGTGACACACAGCTGTAATCCTAGCTATGAGGCAGGAGAATTGCTTGAACCTGGGAGGCAGAGGTTGCAATGAGCCAAGATTGCACCACTGCATTCCAGCCTGAGTGACAGAGTAAGACTGTGTCTTGAAACACACACACACACACACACACACACACACACAATTTGCTGTCATTTTGGGGGCATGGTGGCACATACCTATAGTCCTAGCTACTTGAGAGGCTAATGCAGGAGGATCACTTGAGCCCAGTAAGTTGAGACAGAAAGTGAGCTGTGATTGCGCCACTGCATGCCAGCCTGGGCAACAAAGCGAGATACTGTCTCAAGAAAATTTAAAAATAAGGAAAGAAAAACATAAGGTTAGATGGCAACTTTAAAATATGAAAGGAGGATATATAGTTTTGCAAATTCTTTTAGGAGCTATGCCAGCAAAAAGTTCGAAGACCTGAAGACCATTTTATCAGTGGCATAAACATCTTTAATTTGTCCTTTTCCTTCTCCTACATCTGGTCAATTGATTTCTCCCCTCATTTATCAATTTCAGACTCTGCCTGGTTTTTCACTTTCCCATCCATTTTGTTACAGTATTTTTGCCCTCTTGAAATTAGCCCAGTCTCTTGGAGTGAATGCTTCATGCTCTTACCTACCTCTGTGTCTTTACAACATTATCCTTCCTAGGAATGCCATCTTCACTTCTCTGTTCAATAACTGCTCCTCCCTCCCGACTACTGTAGTCGAGATTGATTTCTCTTTTGTCTAACCTCTACAACATTGGCTATTCCATACAGTTAGCACTTAACATAGAACATCATCATTTGATTTTGCTCCTTAAGAATAGAAAGCACCTCTTAAAATTCTACCATATTCTTTCTAATGCCTAATGCAATGCTAACCACATAGTGGGTGCTTAATAAATATTGTATTGGCTGCCTAGAGTACAGAGCACTTGTTCTCGAATTCTTTCATTCTTTCAGCCATTCAACTAATACTTTTTGAGAAATTTTGTGTACCAGGAACTGTACTAGGCACTGGGGTACGGTAGGGACTAAAGTAGACAACAATCCCTGCTTTCAAAGACTGAAAAGTAAAATATATAGTATGTAAAAAGGTAGTAAGTACTGAGAGGAAAAATAGAAAAAGCAGGAAAGACGAACAAGAAGTGTGTGATGGGGGAGGGCTACAGGGTGGGGAGGGGTAGTGTCGTATGCAGTTCTAGATAAGATAATTAGGGAAGTCCTCAATGATAAGATGGCATTTTACAAAGGACCTGAGGTGTAGGAAGAACTTGAGCTTATCTGTGGAAAGAGCCTTCCCAGCAAGGAACTCATCAGGTGAAGGCACCAAGGCTGGACCTGCCAAACATTCCAGGAAGGGAGAACTTTGGGGCTAGAGCAGAATGGTGGCGGCCAGATTGAGAGATGAGTCAGAGGACCTCGGGGCCCAGGCAGAGGGACAGAACCTGTGGGTGCTGCTGCACTCAGGCTTTTGCTCTGAGAATGGAGGCCTTGAGAGAACTTTGAGCAGAGGAGTGACCTGCTGACTTAAGTTGAATAGAATCCTGTAGATGCTTAATTAAGGCTAGACTGAAGGGAGGCAAAGGCAGAAAGGGCGAGAAGGGTCAGGAGGCAACTATGTATATAAAATGACACCACCTATGGGTAATAATGATATATTAATAATAATAATAATAATCCAGAGATAGTGGCAACTCAGACCAGGGGAAGCAGTGGAGGCGAAGAGAAGTGGTCAGTTTTTGGATTTATTTTGAAGGTAGAATTGAATAGTCACCTGGGAGCTATTGATGGTTTCTGAGCGGGAGCTAAAGGAAGAATACCTCAGTATAGGACTGCTGGGAAGACGTGGTGCAGGTGGAGATCAGGTAGGAGGCACTGCAAGGATTTAAGGGTGAGATCCATAAGAGTCTTCACCGCACATCAGCACAGAAAAAAATAGTGGTGATGGTCATGGTGACGGTGATGGTGAGTGAGACTAGAAAGGAGGAATCAATAGGATTTGATGACCAGATATAAGAACCAATATGAAGAAGGAAAACACTTTTTTTTTCCTTTTTTTTTTTTTTTTTTTTTGAGACAGAGTCTTGCTCTGTCACCAGACTGGAGTGCAGGAGTGTGATCTCAGGTCACTGCAACCTCCACCTCCTCGGTTCAAGTGGTTCTCCTGCCTCAGCTTCCTGAGTAGCTGGGATTACAGGGACACATCACCATGCCCAGCTAATTTTTGTATGTTTAGTAGAGACAGGGTTTCACTATGTTAGCCAGGATGGAACAGATTTTTTTCTTTGAGACAGAGTCTCGCTCTGTCACCCAGGCTAGAGTACCATGGCGCAATCTTGGCTCACTGCAACCTCCATCTCCTGGATTCAAACATTTTTCCTCCCTCAGCCTCCTGAGTAGCTGGATTACAGGCATGCGCCACCATGCCCAGCTAATTTTTGTATTTTTAGTAGAGAAGGGACTTCCCCATGCTGGTCAGGCTGGTCTCGAACTCCTGACCTCATGATCCACCCACCTTGGCCTCTCAAAGCTCTGGGATTACAGATGTGAGCCACTACTCCTGGCCAGGAAAACACATTTTGGAATGTTGTGTGACCTGGAGAATGGTACCACTGTTCGTTTAAAAAAAAAAAAGCCCAGAGAAGGCTGATTATAGGGAGAAATTTATGCTTCAGTTATACAGAGTTGGAGATGGTAATGAAATATCAAATTAAAACTGTCCAGCAAGGAAGTAGGAAATGTGGAACTGAAACTTAAAGAAGTTAGAACTAAAGACGTGGATCTGTCTTTGGCATAAAGATCATATTAAGTTACATGAGAGTAGATGGAGTTTCCAAAGAAGCAGTGTAGCAAGAATAGCGGAGGGCCAAAACTGGATCCTGAAGGTCAGCAATATGTAGGAGCCAGAAAAAAATGCCTTTGGTGAAAGAGAAAGAAAGGTGGGTCTATTCAAATTGTAGTCAGCCAACTCATGCCAAAAGTAAGCACAGAGAGTAAGAGGGAACATTGGCCAAGCACAGTGGCTGATGCCTGTACTCTCAACACTTTGGGAGGCCAAGGCAGGCAGATTGCTTGAGCTCAGGAGTTCAGGACTAGCCTGGGCAACATGGTAAAACTCCAATTCTACAAAGAAATTAGCCGGTCCTGTCCACACCTGTAGTCCCAGCCACTAGGGAGGCTCAGGTGGGAGGATTGCCTGAACCTAGAAAGTTGAGGCTGCAGTGAGCTGTGAGCATGTACCTGCCCTCCAGCATGGGCAACGGACCCGTGGCTCATGCCTATAATCCTAGCACTTTGGGACACCAAGGCAGGTGGATCACTTGAGGTCAGGAGTTCAAGACCAGCCTGGCCAACATGAAGAACTCCATCTCTACTGAAAATATAAAAATTAGCTGGGCATGGTGGCGCACATCTGTAAAACCAGCTACTTGGGAGACTGAGGCAGGAGAATCACTTAAACTCTGGAAGCAGAGATTGCAGTGAGCCAAGATTGATTGTGCCACTGCACTTCAGCCTGGACAACAGAATGAGACTCTCTGTCTCAAACGGGGAAAAAAAAAAAAAAAGATCCAGGAGATCCATTTCTAGGTATATACTCAAAAGAACTGAAAACATATGTTCGCACAAAAACTTGTACATGGGCTCATACCTGTAATTCCAGCACTCTGGGAGGCCAAAGCAGGAGGATCAATTGAGGCCAGGAGTTCAAGACCAGCCTAGGCAACATAGTGAGACCCTATGAATGTTTGTAACAGCATTCTTCATAATGCCCAAAAACAACCCAATTGTTTGTCAACTGATGAATGGATAGATTATATGCAGAGTATCCAGGGTGGGTGTGGTGCTCACGCCTGTAATCCCAGCACTTTGGGAGGCTGAGGTGAATGTATCACTTGAGTTCAGGAGTTCAAGACCAGCCTGGACAACATCTTGAGACCTTGTCTATAAAAAAATTTTTAAATGGTAAAAGAAAATACAGAGTATCCGTACAAAGGAGTATGATTCAGCCATAAAAAGGAATGAAGTGCCAATATATGCTACAACGTGGATGAACTTGAAAACATGCTAAGTGAAATAAGCCAGACACAAAAGTCTACATATTGCATGACTCCATTTATATGAAACACCTAAAGTAGGTAAATCTATACAGACAGATTAGTGGTTGCCAAGCTCTGGGAGTTAAGAGAGAATGGGAAATGATTGCTAACAGGTATGGGGTTCTACTTGAGGTGATGAGAATATTCTGAAATTAAATAGATAGTGGGGATGGTCGCACAACCTTTTGAATATACTAAAAAACATTACTTTTTCTACTTTAAAGGGTGAATTTTTTGGTGAATTGTAGAAAAAATCCAGCCAACTGTATATAGCCCACCATATTTGTGGGTTCCACATCCATGGATTCTAAACCAAATAATAATACAATAATAAAAATGAAAAATCATATGCCATAGAGTAGCTATTTGCATAGCATTTACACTGTATTAGGTATTATGAATAATCCATAGATGATTTAATGTATATGTAAAAATGTACATAGATTACATGCAGTACTACACCATATCATATAAGGGACTTGAGCATCTGTGGTATCTGCTGGGAGTACTAGAACCAGTCCTTCATGGACACCAGGAGATAACTGGATTCAAAACCAATGAAACCAGTGAAAGAGAAGTTTCAAAAAGAATGAAAACAGCAGGGCAGTAAAGGAAATTAGAGAAGAAAAAAAGACTACTGGATTTGAGCATTAGAAGATGAAAGATTAAAACATCATTCCATATCAGCATGTAGTCCATAAACTACCCCTAAAAGTTCCTGAGACCTCTTTAAGGAATCTCTTTGGGGTACAAATTGTTTTCATCATACTTCTTAGATGTATTTGCTTTTTCACTGTGTGGACACTTGCACTGATGTTGCAAAAGCAGTGGTGGTAAAACTGCTGGCCTTAGCACAAATTAAGACAGTGGCACCAAACTGTACTAGTGGTCACTGCATTCTTCACTGCCATGCACTCACAGTCAAAACAAAGAGCCAGGCCAGGTGCGGTGGCTCACGCCTGTAATCCCAGCACTTCGGGAGGCCAAGGAGGGCGGATCACCTGAGATCAGGAGTTTGAGACCAGCCTGGCCAACGTGGTGAAACCCTACCTCTACTAAAAATACAAATATTAGGCAGGCATGGTGGCTGGCCTCTGTAATCTCAGCTACTTAGGAGGCTGAAGCAGGAGAATTGCTTGAACCCAGGAGGTGGAGGTTGCAGTGAGCCAACACTGTGCCATTGTACTCCCGCCGGGGTTATAAGAGTGAGACCCCGTAAAAAAAAAAAAAAAAAAAAAAAAAAAGCCAGTTTCACTTAAGAATCCTTGACAAAGGGGTAATTTTTTTGAGTCAGGGCCTCGCCCAGGCTGGAGTGCAGGGGGGCCATCACAGCTCACTGCCGCCTGGACTTCCTGGGCTCAGGTGATCCTACCTCAGCCTCGCAAGTAGCTGAGGCTACAGGCGTGCACCAGCACACCTAGCTAATTTTCGGTTGTTGTTTTTGTTTTATGTTTTTTTTTTTTTAGAGATGGGGGTTTACCCTGTTGCCCAAGCTAAATAATGTTAATTTTATCAAATGTCAGTCCTTGAATAAATGTCTGTTTTTTTTTTAAACTGGTGTACACCACCACACCAGGTTAATTTTTGTATTTTTAGTAGAGATAGGTTTTCACCATGTTGGCCAGGCTGGTCTGGAACTCCTGACCTCAAGTGATGCCCCCGTCTCAGCCTCTCAGAGTACTAGGAGGCATGAGCCACCATTCCTGGTCCTAAGTACATCTTTTTAACCTTGTTTGAAGAAATGGGAAATACGCATAAACCACTTCTGCTGCACACTGGTAGAATGCAATGGTTGTCACGAGGAAAAGCATTGGGCAATTATTGAGTTGCATGTTGATTTAGTAGCTTCCTTTTCCTACTAGCCACCATTTTTACTTGAAAGAATGATGGACAAACTATGGTTATTTAGACTTAGGCGTCTGGCAGACAGTCTCTTGAAAATGGATGAAGTGAGGCTGTCACGTCAAGGTAAACAAGT
Source organism: Cacajao melanocephalus (assembly GCA_963573385.1). Lineage (NCBI taxonomy): Eukaryota > Metazoa > Chordata > Mammalia > Primates > Pitheciidae > Cacajao > Cacajao melanocephalus. The sequence goes on along the minus strand of CAUYLG010001221.1, from coordinate 16,754 downwards.
GACAATATTTGTAGCCAGTGATAACACACTTTCAAGTGAAAATTAGGATTTTGGAAAACTTGTATTCACTCCATGAGCTTGACCATTTCCCAATATATAAAGACTTTTCTGCTAAAGTCAATGGTGACATTTAAGGAATATGATTTTTTGATATGTATTCTAATGAAATATGTTGTTATTTGGAAGATCTGCCTAACAACAGTGGACCAGTATTTTCCAAATGACCCACGTGTGATATTGCAAACTCATGCATGGTAAAATATCCATTCAAAGCCCAAGTGAGACCAATGGATTTTATTATAACAAAAGTTTCTAACTATTAAGAAACTACTACTTGTTGAGTTTTGATGTAGTACTAAAGAATGTCCAAAATTATGTGAAAATGCTGACATTTTCTCTAAGTATCTACATAAAGTCAGATTTTCTTTGTATATTTTAACCAAACTAACATGTTACAACAGATTAAATGCAGACGCAGATTTGAGAATCCAGCCATCTTCTATTAAGTCAGACAGAGGCCATCAATTTATGAAAATGTAAAACAATGCCATTCTTCTCATTAGATAGCTTTCTTTGATTGTTTTGGAAAATATAGTGGTTTTCATTTAAAGTAAGTTATATTAATGTATAGCAGTTTTACTGTTAATATTTTTACTGAATTCATCATATATTTTAATTTACTTATTAGTTTTATTTTCTTTGTGTGTGTGTGTGTGATACAGAGTCTTTCTCTGTTGCCTAGGCTGGAGTGCAGTGGCATGATCTTGGCTCACTGCAACCCCTGCCTCCCGGGTTCAAGAGATTCTCATGCGTCAACCTCCCAAGTAGCCAGAATCACAGGTGCCTGCCACCATATCTGGCTGATTTTTGTATTTTTAGTAAAGACAGGGTTTCACCATGTTGGCCAGGCTGGCCTCAAACTCCTGACCTCAGGTGATCCACCCACCTTGGCCTCCCAAAGTTCTGGAATTACAGGCATGAGCCACCGCACCTGGCCTCTTTAGTCTTATTTTCTTTCTTTTTTTTTTTAAGAGACAGGGTCTCACTATGTTGTCCAGGCTGAAGTACAGTGGCTATTCACAGGTGCGATCCCACTACTGATCAGCACGGAAGTTTTGACCTGCTTCGTTTCTGACCTGGGCCAGTTCACCCCTCCTTAGGCAACTTGGTGGTCCCCCGCTCCCAAGAGGTCACCATATGATGCCAAACTTAGTGCGGACACCTGATTGGCATAGCACACTACAGCCCAGAACTCCTGGACTCAAGAGATCCTCCAGCCTCATCCTCCCGCGTAGCTGGGACTACAGGCACGCGCCACCGTGCCCGGCTAGTCTTATTTTCTAACATAGTAGACATTGATATATAGTACCCACATTAACAAAAGTTGTTTGGGATGCTCAATTTTTTTTTTTTTTTGAGACAAGGTCTCACTTTGCTGCCCAGGCTGGAGTGCAGTGGTGCCATCATAGCTCATTGTATCTTCTGTCTCCCAGGCTCAGGTGATCCTCCTGCCTCAGCCTCTCAAGTAGCTGGGACTACAGGCACATGCCACCCCACCCAGCTATATATTTTTTTATTTTTGTAGAGACATAGTTTTGCTGTGTTACCCAGGCTAGTCTCAAACTCCTGGGTTCAAGTGATTCTCCTGCCTCAGCCTCCCAGGGCGCTGGGATTACAGGCGTGAGCCACCACTGTTAGCCAGATTTACCAGACTGGAAACAGCCCATTTCTGTTTCTTCAGATGAAACCTCACAACTTTAGGATTAATAGGTAATTTCACAACTATTGTACAGGAAATAAGAAAACGTTCCCTCTAGCCATGCAGGTTGTGATTGATCTGGTCTCTGACATAGACAGCACTTGGAACTGAGTGAAGTCCGGAGACTGAAGAATATAGTTCTGTCCACTCCAGGTGCTTGACTACAACCCCTGAAGAGGGCCAAATGAAGTGTATCCCAGCAGCTGCTTGAAAGACACAGCATTTTGAATGCCCCCAGCATTAGGGCTTGTAGAGCTCCCATTTTAGTAGGAGATCCTCAGGTTTGGAGTGTATCAAAGGTCATCCTCCTTCATCTGCCAGTAAGTTTCTGAAGGCCCTGCTTTAAACAGTCAAAAAGAAGGAGCAGTAAAGTGCTGCCAAACAAGTTCTTACAATCCTCTGGGTTCTCACAAACTGGTCTGGTGCTGACAAAGGTAAGGCATCAACCCTCAGTCTCCAAGCTCAGAATTTTATCCTCAGGACTGAGTACGGCGGCCTACATTCGGATGTTAGTGGGGCTGTCAGAACCGTGTGTCATGCTGTTAAAAGTGGAGGTGCTTCCCACTCGAATCCACAGAAGCCGACTCTGATGAGTGGGAGGGTAAGCAGGAGGGGCTTCTGCCCTTTTTTATAGTTTCTTCAGGTAACTGTAGCCACCGTACTAAGCATTGGCTCCCACAAAATGCATTCAGACTCAGAAACATCTTGTGTGGCCACACCCTCCCTAAAAACAGCACATCCCTGAAGGGGTGGCTGGGCAGCCAGGCTCCAAAGCCCGCTGCGCTGAGTGGCAGCCAAGAGCAAGGTTTGGTGTTTACATACTCAAAATCAGCCTGGGTTGTCACAGCAACTCACCCCAGCTCAGTTCCTCCTCCTCCACAGCGGCTTCCTTCCAGGCTTTGCTGTTCTCTGTTACTGTCTTTAATGTTCCTGGTAACCTGGCCTGCTGCATTCTTTTTATTTTTCTCCCAATTCCTCCACTTTCTTATCATGTGTTTGCTAATGTGCAATACTTCACCTGTTTGGAACTCAATAGCCTCCCCTCCCCCAAAACGCAGCTGGAAACAAGAAATAGCACAAAAGGCCTCTAAGTGGCCAGAACAGATATGACTAGGCCTATGCACTAAGTCCATAAGGAAAGCACCCAAGCCCCTTGCTTTTGTCTTAAATCTTTTTTTTACACCTTCAAAATAAGGTTATGGTTTCTAAGGCCTGCAGTAAATTAGGAATAGGGAGAGGAACTATTGGCAGGCACCCCAAAAGCTGAAGAGGTGACTGTTTATCCCGGAGGAGCTAGGAAAGGAACAGACAGGCTAGAAGAAATGGACACAAGAACTCAGGACAGTGTAGGCCTTATTAGAGTCAGGCAGACAATTTCACTTACCTTGGAACATCAGAAAGCCATCATGACTTTACTCTAGAATAGCTATGATCCAGACACCTAGAAAATGATAAATTAGATTCAACATAAGGAGGCAGAGTAATATGTGTGGTGTTTTTTAATTTCAAACATTCCAAATGGTTAAGGGTTTTCATGCTTAAAGAGGCAAACTTAGCTATCTAGAACTTATTTTTGAGTGCTCTAGATAATTAGGATCTACTCTGTCTTATATTTTTATTCATTTATACCCCATTACTAAAAAAAGTGAAAATAAAGCAAAAGATTGACAGCATTGGCTTTTAGTCTATATACTTTCTAGTTCCTGGCTCTGGTTCTTAGCAATATTTGCTGCTAACCTGGTATTCTGTCTCTGCCAAATTTCTCCCCATGTGAAATGTACGAGACTTGATCCTATATATATGCTCATTCATCTGCCTGAAAGGGTCACAGATGTCTCCCCCTCCCTTGAGCTAGTGATCCTATATCCCATGATCTCAGCCAGCTAGAAAATGAACCATCATATATCACCTTCTCCCCAATTACATGCTCCATAAACGAATACTTGGCATATAGCAGCATTTACTAAACACTTGGTGAATGAATACACAAGCCAGTAATCCACAAGATGTCTGTAAAATAAACTGCAGTTGACCCTTGAACATTGCAGGGCCTAGGGGAGTCCACCCCTTGTACAGTCAAAAATCCTCATATAACTCTTTTTTTTTTTTTTTTTTTTTTGAGAGTCATTGTCGCTGCCTAGGCTGGAGTGCAATGGCGTGATCTCGGCTCACTGCACCTCCTGGGTTCAAGCAATTCTCCTACCTCAGCCTCCTGAGTAGCTGGAATTACAGGCACCCACCACGATGCCTGGCTAATTTTTGTATTTTTAGTAGAGATGGGGTTTCACTATGTTGGCCAGGCTTGTCTCGAACTCCTGACCTCAGGTGATCTACCTGCCTCAGCCTCCCAAACTGGGGAATTACAAGTGTGAGCCACCACACCTGGCCCACACATGTAACTTTTGACTCTCCAAAAACTTAGCTACTAATAGAAGACTCACCAATAGCATAAATAAGTTGATTAACATATATTTTGTATGTTGTATGTATTATATACTGTATTTCTTACCATAAAGTAAACTAGAGAAAAGAAAATGCTATTAAAATTATAAGGAAGAGAAAATATATTTACTCTTCATTCAGTGGAAGTGGATCAGCATAAAAGTCTTCCTCCTCATCATCTTCAGGTTGAGCAGGCAAGTAGGAAGAGAAAGGGAAAGGGTTGCCATCTCAGCAGTGGCAGAGGCAGAAGGAAGTCGAAGGGGACCCATACTGTTCAAAACCATGATGGTCAAGGTTCAACTGTACTTGTATGAAGCTGTAAATTTAATTAACAGCCTAGTCCATTACGGGAACAGTAATTTAAAAAAACACCAGTTGCCCGGGCGTGGTAGCTCACACCTGTAATCCTAGCGCTTTGGGAGGCCAAGATAGGTGGACCACCTGAGATCAGGAGTTCGAGACCAGCGTGTCCAACATGGTGAAACCCCATCTCTACTAAAAATACAAAAATTAGCCAGGGATGGTGGTGGGCGCCTATAATTCCAGCTACTCAGGAGGCTGAGGCAGGAAAATCCCTTGAACCCCAAGGGCGGAGGTTGTGGTGAGCCGAGATTGTACCACTGCACTCCAGCCTGGGCAAAAATAACAAAACTCCGTCTCAGAAAAAAAAAAAATCCACCAGTTGATCCTGACACAAGAAGATCAAATGGTGGATATACCGTCATGTGGGGAAAGTAGGACACACATCAGTACAGTTTTTTTGTTTGGTTGATTTTTTTGAGACACAGTCTCACTCTGTTGCCTAGGCATGATCTCAGCTCACTGCAACCTCAGCCTCCAGGATTCAAGGGATTTTCCTGCTTTAGCCTCCTGAGTAGCTAGGATTACAGGCACCCGCAACCACACTTGGCTAATTTTTTATATTTTTGGTAGAGACAAGGTTTCACCATGTTGGCCAGGCTGGTCTCGAACTCCTGACCTCAAGTGATCCACCTGCCTCAGCCTCCCAAAGTGCTGGGTTTACAGGTGTGAGCCACCGTATGCAACCAGTACAGTTGTTCTTTGTTTTTGTTTTTGTATTTTTAGTAGAGACAGGGTTTCACCAGGCTGGTCTTGAACTCCTGACCTCGTGATCCGCCTGCCTCGGCCTCCCAAGTGCTAGGATTACAGGTGTGAGCCACGGCACCCGGCCAGTTGTTTTTTTTTTAATGTATGGGGGGAAAATTACTAGAAGGACATAAACCAAGATATAACATAATTATGCATTTGCTTATTTAACAAATAATTGAGCAATTTATTTCTTATGATACTATTCTAAGCATTTTTGAGTTAACCAAACTCACAGTAAACCATATTGCCCATAATAAACATTGGACTTACATAATTTGAAAGCAAGAATCATAGGAACTCATTAGGCACAGTGGCTCACACCTGTAATCCCAACACTTTGGGAGGCCAAGGCAGGAGGACTGCTTGACCCCAGGAGTTCAGGACCAGCCTGGGCAACATAGTGAGACCCCATGTCCACAAAAATTACAAAATAATTAGCCAGCCATGGTGGCAGGCACTGTGGTCCCAACTACTCAGGAGGCTGAGGTGGGAAGATCGCTTGAGCCCAGGAGATCCAGGCTGTAGTGAGCTATGAGCATGCTACTGCACTCCAGCCTGGGTGACAGACCAAGACCCTGCCTCAAAATCAACAAAAATAAAAGCAAGAATTGCAGAAAGTATAAACCATGACCAACTCAAGAGAATAATCAATGAAAGAATAGGCAGAGTGTCTTTCCAAAAAGCAGTTGGGAGATTCCCATCCTCCACATATGCACTAGTGCTATAGGAATGTTGCCAGGCATGGCAGCCAGATCTCTAGATAGAACACTGAAGGTGAGTCTGCAGTAAAACCACGGCATACACTAATTTTAGTTTAGGAATGCCAAATGTTATTGACCATTTTTAATTCAGTAAGCAACCCCTGGCTTACTGAACTGGCTAATCATGAACTGGCTAATCAGTTCATGACCCATCAGGAGATCCTCTATGGTTCACTCATGGCTTTTGGACTATACTCTGAAGCATGGCTTTATAGAAGACATTTTTCCAGTATGCTTAAACGGATTTTATAGCTTGGTTGATGCCCAGATTACAGACTGTGAGGAGTATCTCCACACATCTTGTAACTGCTATATATGCAGTCAGCAATCCCAGAATTTAGCCTGATACTAATTTATATTTGTCCTCATCTGATAATCCTGTGCTAGCAAGATAGATCACAAAATGTAAATTAGTGTTTCTGGGGCATAGATGGGCACTGTCAAATCTTCGTATCTTGTTTTTTAACAATGACAAGGTCTCACTATGTTGCTCAGGCTGCCGTCAAACTCCTCGACTCAAGCAATCCTCTTGCCTCAGCCTCCCAGAGTGCTGGGATTATATATGGGAGCCACCATGCCTGGTTTCCTTGTATCATTATTTTAAAATTCATGTAAGAGAAAATTGCTGACTATAGTTCATAGGCTATAAATGAAATCTGGCCTTAGGACCCAGCTTTATATTGCCTCAATCAAATATTAATATCTTCAGTTCAAAATTTGTATTTACAAAGAAACTTTTGGTTCTTGGGGATACTGTTATTGTCTTCTCTGTTGCCATCATTGTGTGTGTGTGTGTGTGTGTGTGTGTGTGTGTGTGTGTGTGTGTGTTTTCTCTCTCTGGGCCACGTTTCATGCCAGATAAACTTCCAAACCAAATTGGGACAGCACCAGGCACAAATAACCCTCTTCTTATCTTTCTCCCCATCTAGGTTACCCCTTTGCTTTGTTTTATCGGCATTACCTTTTTTACAAGGAGAGCTACCTCATCCACCTCTTCCATACCTTTACAGGCCTCTCAATTGCTTATTTTAACTTTGGTGAGTAAACTAAGTTAGCAGTGACACTGCAATTAGGGGGAACCTGGGAAGGAACAAACTTGAACAAAATTTCCTTGAGAGAATCTGATGGATAGGGAAGTTTTAATGCTCCTGCTTGCAAAGAGGGTTGTATGGACAGAAACACAGCTTAACTTTTCCTTTTTCCCTTTCGTGTACATTCTTCTGTCAGATAAAAACATTTTGAGGGTGGTTACGCTTGCCAGACCCCATCAACAAAGAATCCTCAGTTTCTGTCTGATATGGATATAACTGAATGACCAATCCAAGCAATCCCCACTTAGATTCATTCTTCACTTCAGACTTTGAAAAACACAGTAACGGCCGGGCATGGTGGCTCACACCTGTAATCCTAGCACTTTGGGAGGCCGAGGTGGGTGGATCACCTGAGGTCAGGAGTTCAAGACCAGCCTGGCCATCATGGTGAAACCCCATCTTTAAAAAAAAAAACACACACACACAGTAACAAGCTGGGTGTGGTGGTACTTGCCCAGAATTTCAAGGCTGTAGTGAGCTATGATTGAGCTACTGCACTCAAGCCTGGATGACAGAGCAAGTCTCGTCTCTAAAAAAAAAAAGAAAGAAAAGAAATACAATAGCACCCTACTAATCTCTTATATTTATACAATTAATTTCCATCTCCTCCAAAACATGATGTTATTCTGAAAATAAGATCCTGATACCAATGTTTTTTCTTTATATACTATGTTGTGATTGGAAGTCTCAAGACAGGTGAGAGTGTAAAAACAAGGCTAAATTCTCTCTTCTTGCATCCAGGAAACCAGCTCTACCACTCCCTGCTATGTGTTGTGCTTCAGTTCCTCATCCTTCGACTAATGGGCCGCACCATCACTGCCGTCCTCACTACCTTCTGCTTCCAGATGGTAAACTTCTTTCCCTTAGCAGTTCAGGCTACAGCTGACAGCAGTTCAGGGGACAGGGGTAGGCAGGGGACTGTGGTATAGAAATTAGCAGACCTAAGGCCGGGCGCAGTGGCTCACGCCTATAATCCGAGCACTTTGGGATGCCTTTGAGAGGGTCACGAGGTCAGGAGTTCAAGACCAACCTGACCAACATGGTGAAACCCCGTCTCTACTAAAAATAGAAAAATTAGCTGGGCATGGTGGCCCGTGCCTATAATCCCAGCTACTCAGGAGGCTGAGGCAGGAGAATCACTTGAACCCAGGAGGCGGAGGCTGCAATAAGCCAAGATGGCGCCGTTGCACTCCAGCCTGGGCAAGAGAGCGAGACTCCGTCTCAAATAAAAAAAAAGAAAGAAATTAGCAGACCTAATTTCTAACCCCTCTCCCAGCACCTAGCAGTATGACTTCGGGTAGGTGGCTTATCACCGGCCCCAAGTGTTCCATCCACAGATTGTAATGGTAACTCTTTGCCTGCCTCAAGGAAGGGCTACCAGCTAACCGTTTGCATACTGTGTCATTAGGCTCTTTGATTTAGCCCACTATCCAGGAGGAGAGTCACTTCAAGGCAAGACAGAAAAGCAACAGAATGAGTTAAAGAAGCTAAGCATAGGCCAGGCACAGTGGCTCACATCTGTAATCCCAGCACCTTGGGAGGATAAGGCAGGCAGATTGCTTGAGCCCAGGAGTTTGAGACTAGCCTGGGCAACATGGTGAAACCCCATCTCTACAAAAAAAAAAAAAAAAAAAAAAAAAAAAGAAAAATTAGCCCTCCAGCCTGGGCAACAAGGTGAAACAAACAAAAAAATAAATAAAAATTGGCCGGGTGAGGTGGCATGTACCTGTGGTTCCAGCATCTAAATTCTCATCTCAGTTTAGTCCTCATTTTGCCGAGAAGCCTTGAGCAACTCTCTTTCCGTTATAGGTTCTCAGCACTTCCATGTGTAGGAATTTATTAAGGCTTTTAATGATGGGATAAGGAGAAAGGAAAAAGGAAAGAGAACATTGAATTTCAGAGCAGGGAAAAGAAACAGTAGTGATGGTAGAATAAAAACTTCCACCTCTCCTAGGTCTACCTTCTGGCTGGATATTATTACACAGCCACCGACAACTACGATATCAAGTGGACAATGCCACACTGTGTTCTCACTTTGAAGCTCATTGGTGAGTGATGGTCACTGCCCTCCTTCCTTACATGTAGGTCCCTCCCCAATCTCACCAAAAACTTCCTCGGCACCCGCCGCCATACACTTCTGGCTGCACTCAGTCCACAGGCCACGTCCTTAGTGTCCTCTCCCACCACCCTACCCACCCGTTCTCTCTCTGCTCAGGTTTGGCTGTTGACTACTTTGACGGAGGGAAAGATCAGGTAAGTACCCGTTCATCCGCAGAGAGGTTCAAGACTTAATGAAAGGGAAGAAAAAGGCTGTTAACAAAAGACTGAACCCAAATTCCAGAGCAGAGCCTCTCCCTCATTCCCCAGCCTGTGCAATCTCCCTTTCAGATAGCACTGAGCAAGGATCAACAAGTCTAATTTGCCCAGGATCCAGCTCTTGCACAAAGTCCAGAGATCGCTGCCAGCAAGGCATTTGCTAAAGCAGCAACAACCAGCTGTTGTTAACGCTACGCACACACATGCCCGTTTCCACAAGAAGCAACTATTTGTCATCCCCCAAAGAGAAGGCTATTTGAAGAACCCAGTCAGTGGGGCACCAGGGTGGGGAACACTCAAACTGGCTCTTTGGGGGAGATTCAAGGCTATCCTGAACCATGCATTCTCTTCTTGGCATAGAATTCCTTGTCCTCTGAGCAACAGAAATATGCCATACGGGGTGTCCCTTCCCTGCTGGAAGTTGCTGGTTTCTCCTACTTCTATGGAGCCTTCTTGGTAGGGCCCCAGTTCTCAATGAACCACTACATGAAGCTGGTGCAGGGACAGCTCACTGACATACCGGGAAAGATACCAAACAGGTAATTGCCCCTCTTGGCCCAGATGTCCATGTAGGTATCTCACTCACTCTGAAGGGACTCTTCTGAAAGCCGCATTCTCCAGCATGGCCCTGGCATAGAGACCTGCGTCATGCAGGCCCTGGACTGTTGTAACGGGCACTCTGTGCCAGGAGTGGGCCCTTTTTAGCTTAGGGTTTTTCCAGCTATCTATTCTGATACTGGCACAAACATAAAAATCCATGTTTATGCCACAGGAGTTTGCCTGAACCAGGCAAACTCCTGCCTTTAAAGCCTATTTTCATATATATATGAAATATATGTAAGCTAGATAGAGATAGAGATACAGGCTAGGCACAGTGGTCTCACCTCTATAATCCCAGCACTTTGGGAGGTTAAGGTAGAAGGATCGCTTGAGCCCTCGACCAGCCTGGGCAACATAGAGAGACCCTGTCTCTACAAAAAATACAAAATTAGCAGGCATAGTGGCATGCATCTGTAGTCCCAACTACTTAGGAGGCTGAAGTGGGAGGATTGCTTGAGCCCAGGGAAGGTAGGTCAAGGCTGCAGTGAGCTTTGATCACGCCACTGCACTCCATTCTGGGATACATAGCAAAATCCTGTCTCGAAAATATTTATTTATCAGTAGGAAATGTAGGAGGGCACAGTGGCTCATACCTGTAATCCCAACATTCTGGGAGGCCAAGGCAAGAGGATCACTTGAGGCCAGGAGTTCAAGACCAGCCTGGGCAACATATTGAGACCCCCATCTCTACAAAAAATCAAAATTAAAAAAATTATACAGGCAAGATGGTACATGCCTATAGTCCCAGCTACTCAGGAAGGTGAGACAGGAAGATTGCTTGAGCCCAGGAGCTCAAGGCCGCAGGGAACAATGACTGTGCCTTTGTACTGCAGCCTGAGTGGCAGAGCAAGACCCTGTCTCTAGAAAATGAAAAAGGAAAGAAGGTAAAAAAAAAATTAATCGCCAAAATTCCTTCACTGAGAACTTGTCCATCCTGTGTTTCAGCATCAATTCAACCAAGAAATGAAGAAGCAGATTCAAAGTGGTTATTTTTATTATCTTACATCCACTGGGTTTTAGTCCCAATGGAGATTGTGAAACCTGGTGAGATCTTGAGATCAGCAGCATCCCTGAGGGGGAAACACAAAATTGGTCCACTGTCTGCTGCCCTGACCTGCCCACAACTCTTAAGAGGTTTGCAGTCCCCATTCCTTGTAGCCAGCCATAGAGATCTTTCCCTGAAACAGGAAACACTTTGGGCAGCAGAGCTTCTCATCCCATTCCAGGCAGACAACCATACCCCCAAACTCCTCGCCATAACTGAAGGTCAGAGGGTGAAGGGAATAGTCTCTGCTCTCTGTGACCAGGAACTCTACTCCTTCCTTTCCAGCACCATTCCTGCTCTCAAGCGCCTGAGTCTGGGCCTTGTCTACTTGGTCGGCTACACTTTGCTCAGCCCCCACATAACAGAAGACTATCTCCTCACTGAAGACTATGACGTGAGTGTCTCCTAAAGTAGCAGCAGCATGACTGCACCAAAGCTAGACAATGGACAGGCAAGGATCCCTATAGATAGCAGAGAAGTAGGAAATATCGTCTACAAATACATATTGGTTTTGCTCTAGATCGGTGAGTTGGTGTCAATGCCAGCTGGGCCGGGACACGTTCATCAGCCAGCAGTGAACGAACCTTCGTGGGCACAGGGCTGTGCCAGGTGCACATTTAGCACCCCTTGCCTTCTCTAGGAGCCGCTCCTAGCTTGCCTTATCACATCCACGTGACCCCTCAGAGCACAGCAGCTTCTGATTCTCCAACCTATTTTCTTTTCTTGACTGATAAATTTGGGCGTTTCTAGGGAATTCAGAGAAACCAAGGGAAGAGGTGAAGTGCTGGCTTTTGCTCCTGCCCAGCTGAAAGGCTTGAAAGAGATCAGTAATTCTGGACAGGTTTCTCTCCTTAAATTAAAATCCAGGGTGGGCCCCTCCGTACTTAACATTCCAAATGCTCATTCCAAAAACTTTGCCAACGAAGGCAAATGGTAGAGAAGTTAAACACAGAGCTGCCCTTGGGACTCTCCAAGGGAAAGGTGAATGGATATTCTCCAGGCCCTCCGCTTATTCCTCTCTGCCCGTTGTGAAGGCAATGAGGCCAGACTATTGGGGGCATCTGGCAGCAGGACTTAGGCAGATATGAAGCAGCCAGCCACAAGTGTGAAAAGGAAGTGCTAAGAGAAACGGCCTTGCCATGCGGCATCCCTAACGCATGGTGCTTTCTTCTCTCAAGAACCACCCCTTCTGGTTCCGCTGCATGTACATGCTGATCTGGGGCAAGTTTGTGCTGTACAAATACGTCACCTGTTGGCTGGTCACAGTAAGTAGAAAAGTTGAAACAGGGTCCTATTTAGACAAGCTGTGGGGGCCAGTGTGGGGAGTGGCAGGAGCCCTAACTGACCTATTCCCTCTCAGGAAGGAGTATGCATTTTGACGGGGCTGGGCTTCAATGGCTTTGAAGACAAGGGCAAGGCAAAGTGGGATGCCTGTGCCAACATGAAGGTGTGGCTCTTTGAAACAAACCCCCGCTTCACTGGCACCATTGCCTCGTTCAACATCAACACGAACGCCTGGGTGTCCCGGTGAGCTGCTGGAAGGGAGCCTGGACCCTGGTTCCTTCCTTCCACTGTCTTCCCAGATTGAAGGGCAGAGGTGTACCATGTCACCCCTATGCATCTTTCCCACCTGGGCAGAACCCCATCACTCACATACACTGACTTTGACCCCCCACCCCTTCTCCCCTCCCCTAAACCGTTCGTCTTATTTGAAAAAAAGGCAAGATATAAAAGCGCCTTGAGCCCTGAGTGTTATTCCCGCTCTGCCACTGGACTTGCATCCTCCATTGCCGTTTGTAAACAGCTTTACTTGTTTGTCCCTGCCACTAGAGTGTGGGCAGCTGAGTAGAGTCTGGTTCACCACTGAACTGAGCATCAGCACTCAGTCACTGCTGGTGAACCAAGTGGCTCCTGCTTCCAGCTTCGCCTTGAGTCTGCCTTCCATCTCTAAAATTAATCAGTCAGCACTGCCTCCCATACCCCTAGGGGGCTACACGTGGGAGCCCACCAGCACTCCACTCTGATCCTCAGGGTGTGAGGACCCAGAGGCAGGTGGCAGGATGCAAGAACCAGTCAGTTTGAGGGTCACCCCACCTGCCCTTTTCTCCAGCTACTTCTTCAAACGACTCAAGTTCCTTGGAAATAAAGAACTCTCTCAGGGTCTCTCGTTGCTATTCCTGGCCCTCTGGCACGGCCTGCACTCAGGATACCTGGTCTGCTTCCAGATGGAATTCCTCATTGTTATTGTGGAAAGACAGGTAGGCCTCCAGGGTAGGGGAGAAGGGGAATATGAGGGACAAGATGCTGATGAGCTTCTCTTCCCTCCCCAGGCTGCCAGGCTTATTCAAGAGAGCCCCACCCTGAGCAACCTGGCCGCCATTACTGTCCTCCAGCCCTTCTACTATTTGGTGCAACAGACCATCCACTGGCTTTTCATGGGTTACTCCATGACTGCCTTCTGCCTCTTCACGTGGGACAAATGGCTTAAGGCAAGTGAAGGCCTGCTTGTGAGGTTGGGAGGGTCTGACTGCAACCTTGGGCAGCGAGGGATGCTCCAGGCTGTCTACCTCAGGGGCCTCTCTCTCCACAGGTGTATAAATCCATCTATTTCCTTGGTCACATCTTCTTCTTAAGCCTACTATTCATATTGCCTTATGTTCACAAAGCAATGGTGCCAAGGAAAGAGAAGTTAAAGAAGATGGAATAATCCACTTCCCTGGTAAGTAAATACAGCTAAGCTACTACCAGGTTACAGAATAGAGCAACAGACTGGAAAAAAATAGTATTAGACATTTGGGTGCATTACAAGGATTAGCCTGGCTACTAAGGGACACAGTATGGGCACCGACTACTGTGATTTATTGAAGCATGCTAGGAAACATCTGGAAAGGCTACAGACCAGGAACTAGGGGAGTAACTAACCAGCCTTCCAATCACATCTTGTCTTGCAGGTGGCCTATGCAGGACTGGTGCAGAAACTACTTGTCTCCCTTTCACAGCACTCCTTCGCCCCAGAGCACAGAGAACGGAAAAGCCAAGGAGGTGGAAGATCCGATGCTTCCAGCTGTGCCTCTGCTGCCAGCCAAGTCTTCATTTGGGGCCAAAGGGGAAACTATTTTTTTGGAGACGGAGTCTTGCTCTTTCGCCCAGGCTGGAGTGCAGTGGCATGATCTCAGCTCACCACAACCTCCACCTCCCGGGTTCAAGCAATTTTCCTGCCTCAGCCTCCCAAGTAGCTGGGAATACAGGCGCACCACCGTGTCCAGCTACTTTTCATATTTTCAGTAGAAACGGGGTTTCACCATGTTGGCCAGGCTGCTCTCGAACTCCTGACCTCAAGTGATCTGCCCACCTCAGCCTCCCAAAGTGCTGGGATTACAGGCGTGAGCCACGGCGCCTGGCCCAAAGGGGAAACTCTTGTGGGAGGAGCAGAGGGACCTACATCTCCCCTCTGGCTCCCCCATGCACGGTTGCCTTATCTCTCCCCCTCTAGCCAGGAATCTGTTGTGTTTTTCTTCTGCCAATTTACTATGATTGTATATGTGCCGCTACCGCCACCTCCCCCATGGGGGGGTGGAGAGGGGTGCAAGGCCCTGCCTGCTCCACTTTTTCTACCTTGAAACTGTATTAGATAAAATCACTTCTGTTTGTTCAGTTTTTCACCACCAGCATTCCTGACTGCTCTTTCACAGTTCTTCTCCATCCCTGCCATGGCTGATAATCAGGGTTCTCTCCTTCAGAGCACAGCAGTCTAGAAGCTAAAGCCTGCCTTCAAAGCATGAAACCAAACTGCTAACTGTGTAACCTCATGTCTGTCCCTGAAGTCCCAGGGGAACAAACAGTTTTACACCATTAGATACTTTAGGAACCCCCGAAACAACCAGGTTTGCAAGAGCAGTATTCATAGGATAAACAAATAGCAAATGTACAGCCTTGGCTCCCCAAACTCCACAGTCTCAGTGCAGAAAGATCATCTTCCAGCAAGTCAGCCCAGACCAGGGTCAAAGGATGTGACATCAACAGTTTCTGGTTTCAGAACAGGTTCTACTACTGTCAAATGACCCCCCAGACTTCCTCAAAGGCTGTGGTAAGTTTTGCACAGGTGAGGGCAGCAGAAAGAGGATAGTTGCTGATGGACACCATCTTCTCTGTATACTCCACACTGACCTAAGGAGAGAAGAGTTTTGTCAGCCAACTCTGTCACTCAACAGCTGTTCAACCCTTCCTTAGGGCAGGAAAACTACGGCTAAGTTCATGTTTCAGCTGTGCTGTGTAATATCAGATCCTTACAAAGGATGAAGAAGGTCCTAACTCTGACTATTACAAATATGGCAGCAGTCCTCAAAGGATGCACCCTGGGGCTGGGTATGGAACCGTCATGTGTCTTCTAGCTCATTGTAAGCATTGTTAAAATGCCTATTGCTCTGGGAATTCTTAAGTTCAGCTCTACCAAGAATCTCAGGGTTGAGCCCAGACCTTACCTTACCATGGGCAAAGGCCCCCACCACAAAAACAATAGGATCACGGCTGGGCACTAGCTCACGCAGATCACTGACAACCGGGATGGAAAAAGAAGTGCCAACTTTCATACATCCAACTGGAAAGTGATCTGATACTGGATTCTTAATTACCTAAAGTAAAAAAGAGAAAAGTCAGCCTCAGAAACATTCCCAGAACCAACCTTCAACTAGTAGATTTCAATACTTCACCTTCAAGAGCTTCTGGGGGCCATCGGCAGCTCGAACACTGAGCTTGTGTAAAAGCTGAACTAGAAAGGGGAAAAAAGAGTTCAGAGCTAGATGGAGACCACAGTCATCGAACAAGGAAAACCCCGTAGGTAAGATGGGTTCCCTGTGTACTTTATATCCAGACTGGACTCCTGAAATGTCAGGAACAAACAGCTGCCAAGTATATGGCTAGCTGTACAATGATAGGTTCAGACTCCCATTTTCACTCAGCAGGGAAGCTACTGCAAGAACAGGAGAGTTCCACAAACAAAAATAATAGGAGTCCTTGTCCTAGTATTAATCATGTCCTCCCATCTCCTCCCTTAAAAAAATCCCACATTTAGTTCTCCCTTTTCCTCTTCCCCCCTTCTTCCCTACTGCCAAGTTCATTCTGAACTTTGTTCTAAGACTTCTTACCCATGAGGCCACAAAAGCGGTCAAAGGTTCTGGGAATTCGGGTCTGGGGGTTCACTTCAATCAGAACATTCTTCTGTGTGTGGATATAAACCTGCAGCAAGCCAGCTCGGTTCAGGGGACTATCCATCAGCATTAGCAAGCTCTGACCAAAGCAGAAACCAAAGCATGGTTAAGGCTGAAGAGACCCTTCCATACAGAGACTCAAACGGTTGAGCGTTGTCCCTGGAGTTACCTGGTGGGCTATGTCTGGCCGCACTTCCCCGGGGTCCCGTCCATTCTTCAACAATATAGACTTGTGCTTGTCACAGTTGAGTAGCTCATAGGTCTTCCCTACCTGAAGAACAGGGAACATGACCAAAGAACAGCATAAGCTTCTGTTACCTAATTTTTTTTTTTTTTTTTTTTTATAAATAAAGATGGGGTTTCACCATGATGGCCAGGCTGGTCTTGAACTCCTGACCTCAGGTGATCCACCCACCTCAGCCT
>CAUYLG010001219.1:0-51823 GCA_963573385.1 Cacajao melanocephalus | reverse complement strand
TACAAAAGTTAGTTGGGTATGGTGGTGCCCACCTATAGTCCCAGCTACTCGGGAGGCTGAGGCAGGAGAATTGCTTGAACCCAAGGAGGCGAAAGTTGCAGTGAGATCGTGCCACTGCACTCCAGCCTGGCAACAGAGTGAGACTCCATCTCAAAAAAAAAAAAAGAAGTATATGTAGGTGTGCATGTGTATATATGTATGTGTGTGTGTGTGTGTGTGTATACACACAGGTGTGTGTATGTGTGCATGTATAATACATATTTCCCTAATTTCATCTACACATTTTGCCTGGGAGCAGCAATATTTCAGTATCTCAGTTGCAACAAGAACACTCAGATCCCAGATTTTAGAGACAAATATCACTCTTCACCTACAAACCTACAGCTCCTTGAGGAAATAGCTTCTCCAAGACTGTGACAGGTTAAGTATGAGATGAGCCAGTAATATCTTACTATGCCAACAAATAAGAAAGTTCTCAAAGAATGACAGCCAAAGTCAAAAAGAATATAGAAGTTGCTTTCTTTCTACAGGGCTCCCAGTGGGTAAATCTGGGAAATTTTGGGGTATTAAAATAAATAATAAAAGTAATGAATTATTACTTGTTGAATCAAAATTATATCTTTTTCCATAAATAAAGTTAATGGAGAAAAGGATATGACGATAGTCTCAAATATCTCTACTCAAAATAATTATTTACAAAGGAAAAGAGATTAATTTCACAGAGGAGATGTCTGGCAGATACTGCCTGTATTAAGTGATCAAAGATAACATCATGAGTAATGAGACAAGTTGAAATCATGAACCACTTCAGAGAATGCAATAAGAGATGGCATCACTTCTTTAATATTTTCACTAAAGATGAATAACCTGAATCTAGTCATGAGAGCATATTAGAGAAATGTAAACTAAAAGACATTTCAAAAAATAGTTGGTCTGCAACATCCCAGAGTATGAAGATGCTGAAAGTCAAGAAAAGACGGAGGAACTACTTCAGATTAAAGAAGCCTGGGCTCTGTGCGGTGACTCACGTCGATAATTCCAGAACTTTGGGAGGCTGAGTAGGGTGGATCACGAGATCAGGAGTTCAAGACCAGCCTGGCCAATATGGTGACACCCCTATCTCTACTAAAAATACAAAAATTAGTCAGGCGTGGGGGCATGCGCGTGTAGCCGCAGCTCCTCAGAAGGCTGAGGCACGAGAATCACTTGAACCCGGGAGGTGGAGGTTGCAGTGAACTGAAATGGTGCCACTGCACTCCAGCCTGAGCGACAGAGACTCTGTCTTGGGGAAAAAAAAAGAAGAAGCCTGAAAAGACAGAATACTAATTGAAAAGACAGAATGTCCATTATATTCTTTCAGTCACTTTGAGCAGAATACAGGATAAATATTTTTATTTTGGTTAGTTATCAAGAGACCTGGCCATCACGAAAATAAAGAAGTTGACTAAGATAACATAGTATAGAACAAATGTCTATGAAAAAAGGTTTTTAGTTTGGGAGAAATTTGGCAATTATACATCTATTCAGTTCTTAAAAAACGTAGGGAACCAGCAACTATTCTCCAGTATTATTTTTGGTATATTCCATGGAATAGTGCTTTTGAAACACGATTGGGCATACACAACACCCAGGTAGCTCAGTAAAATGTCCAGTGCCAATTCTGATTCTGTATGTCAAAGGTAAAACCTGGTGTTCCAAATTTGTAATGAGCTTCCAGATAATGCTGATGCATCTGGTTCACAAACCACACTTTTGAGTCTCAAGGTTCTTGACTAATATAAGGCATAGGACTGGTAGGATCATTCTCTAAATCATTAGAATAATACTATACATACTGGTACTAGACTTACATGCCTACAATAATGTATTTAAATATATCAGAAAGGGAAGTAAAGGTGTGTTTTTGTAGGTTTAATTCCTTGAGAAAATTATATCTATGCTGCTTTTAAGCTGGCTGTATGCAGCTGAAAATTGCCGTGATAGCTGTGTGCATGCCTTTCAATGCCAGTAGAACTAATTAATCCTTTTTAATGGCTAATCAAAGTTCTCAATCCACTCCTCCTGTCTCAGAAAATTTAATCTTGTAATCTCTAACTGGTTGGATACATCATGGTTCATGTTTTGTCTGCCCCTGAAACAGCATAAATGGGCCTCTGACAGGGATGGCTATTACATTAAACAGACAATTAATGTGATTCCTTGTGCCAACTCCTATGAAGTTTAGCCAAAGGGCTAAAGTGACACAGACTAAACATTTACTGTAAAATGGAAGAGACATGGAGGAAAAGTCCTGGAAATTTGTTATCTGGAAAGAAACTATGCTGCATTCAAGGAATATAGCTTCTTCTAAAATCTTTGTGACTAAAAATTTTAACCAGCTGGCACCAGGAGTGCCTTCTAAGATGAAAGTGCTTTGATCTAAGAGAATAAATCTTTGAATTTGAATAAGTGAGTACATTAGAATCTTATTTTTCAAGAGTATTGTTTCACATGCCATGCACGCACCTGTTTTCCCAGAATCTTCCATAAGAAGGGAATTCCCCACTCTTTTATAGCCTAGCTTTGTTCTAAAAATGTCACAATTAATGGACTGCTTAAGTAATTATATCAAATTATTACCAAAGATTTATCACACACACACACACACATGGATTTTTTTTAAAAGTAACATTGAAAGTTTGCACCCACCAGTCAAATTGAAGACAAGTATAGTTATCAAATATAATACACTTCAGTAATCCAGGGCTTTTACCAATCTAGATAAAGATCTTAGATAAATCATTCAGAAAAAACATCTCATAGATACCCTATTAATTTAGCCAAGAAGGTTTTATTAAGATATAGTAATCCTACGAATAAAAATAAAATAGGTTAAAAAAAATGTTCAGGAAAAAGAAAGAGACAGAAAGAATACAGCAGTAAACTTATGCCATCATAAAAGGGTAAGTGAAATTTGATTTAGCAAAGTGCAACTAGAGGAATAGCAGAGAAATGGCATGCTTTCTATCAAGGAAAATAACAGTTCATGTTTTCTCTATAATTGTTTCTCGACCTTTTAAGTTTAGCAATATTCTAGTTTTGCATTAATAAGTCCTATTTACTAGAAATAAATGTAATTTTTTTTGCGGGGGTGGAGTCTCACTCTGTTGCCAGGCTGGAGTGTATGGTGCGATCTTGGCTCACTGTAACCTCTGCCTACCAGGTTCAAGCCTTTCTCCTGTCTCAGCCTCCTGAGTAGCTGGGACTGCATGCACATGCCACCAGGCCCGGCTAATTTAAATACACACACACACACACACACACACACACATATATATATATATATATTTTTTTTTTTTAGTAGAGATAGGGTTTCACCATATTGGTCAGGCTGGTCTCGATCTCCTGACCTTGTGATCCACCTGCCAAGGCATCCCAAAGTGCTGGCATTGCAGGCATGAGTCACCACACCCAGTCTGTATTTGTTTTTAAATAAGTCAATACAATATACGAAAAAGAGCATGATATGGTTTGAGTATTTGTCACTTCCAAGTCTTATATTGAAATGTGATTCCCAGTGTTGAAGGTGCGGCCTGGTGGGAGGTGTTTGGACCATGGGGGTGAATTCTTCATGAACGGCTGGATGGCCCTTCCATAATAAATCAATGTGAGATTTGGTTGTTTAAAAGAGCCTGGCACTCCCTTCATTTCTCTCTTCCTCCCTCTCCAAGTGACACAAGTGCTCCCCCTTTGTCTTCCATCATGATTGTAAGTTTCCTGAGACCTTACCAGGAGCAGATGGCAGTAACATGCTTCTCATATAGCCTAAAGAACTGTGAACCAAAATAAACCTTTTCTAAAATAAGTTACCCAGCCTCAGGCATTCCTTCATAACAACACAAATCAACTAACACGGAAGACTGATATTGAGGATTGGGGTGTTGCTATGAAAAGACCTAAGCACGTGGAAGAAGCTTTGGAACCATGTGACAAGAAGAGGTTGGAAGAGTTTGGAGGTCTCAGAAGAGGACAGGAAGACAATGGAATGATGGAAACTGTTGAACTTCTTAGAGGCTGGTTAAATGCTTGGGACCAAAATGCTGAGAGAAACATGGACCTCATTTTTCAGCTGACACATTTGTATAGACCTTCAAGGTTTTTTTTTGCATGCAATTTTTGTCAAATTTTGGTGTCAGAATTATGTTTGTGCTGTAGTTACCTTCCATTACTTGTAGGTTCTGAAATGTTTAAAATAATAAAGAAAGCATCCATTTCTTGAAATCTTGTCTGAACTTGCCTGAAACTTGCATTAATTCAAAACATTTAATGATGAAAGGGAATCATTTTTAAGATAGTGTTGAATTACTTTCATACTTATTGGCCAATGAATGGTCTATATTTCACAGGTCAATTTTCTTACAACTATTTGTAATTTATATTTAAATTGCCACAACTTGTGATATACTTTTTTCACCATTTGACCATATAACTTTTTCACTGAAAGTGCCTTGCCTTACTTTCTGATTTTTATATCGGGATTAGAAAACGTTTTCTAAAACTCTAGACAGGAAATACTTTAGGCCTCATGAGCCAAAAAGCAAAATTAAACACTGTGTATAGGTACATATATAATCAATAAAACATAATTATTTAAAAATATAAAAGCCACTCTTTGCTGGTGAAACTTCAGAAGAAAGAGAGAAAGAGGGAAAGGAAAGAAAGATGAAAGGGAGGAAGAAAACAGTTGGTGGTCTGAACTGTATCAGCAGGCCATAGTTGCCCAACCTCTGCTTATATCATTTATATTAGTTTAGTAAATTCTTAGTCTGGGCAAGCAAGTAAAATAGAGTGCAAAAATAATATGAGGAGTTTGATATTTATTGAGCAACTATAAAGGGCTCAGCCTTTATGAGAGGGGCTTGGATGCTTAGAAAGGCCTTTCTAACTTACTTTTAATTTTTCAGACATACATATATATATGTTTGCATAAACAGTCTGTATCATTATTGTTTGCTTACTCCCTTTTATTTCTCCTCATTCTTCAAAAGCCGTAAAAACATAATTTACACATTTTCACATTTTCCTGTGGGTTCACATACTCACATAAGAATACATACATTTGCATCTATAAAAAGTTTACTTATCACGGTTAGTGTTTTATAAGAATAAAATAAATTAGACACATGTATATTCATTTTTCCTACTTTTTCTAAAAAAAAATCAGTAACACTTCATAGAAATTCCTCCAAATGTACTGGGAGAGTTCTAGTTCCTTGTTTCTAATGATTCTGCGATTTTCCACCGTGTGTTGTTTAACTCAAGATATTCAGCAGCTAAGAGGCACTCATTATGCTTCCAGCGAGATTTCATAAGTTTTTGTTTTCTTTGACATGTAATGTTACATACATTTATATTTATATATTTATCATTATTTATTGTGTGAGATATAGTCTGATAAGCAAAACTTGAAGAATATATTTATTTACAATTTTAGATGTTCCTTGTTTATCTTCTAAAAAATGGAAGCAATTCACATTTCCGGAAGAAATATATGAGTATCCTTTTATCTACACCCTGCCAATAGGTATTAAAACATTTTTAAATTTTTGTCAGCGTATTTAGTATAAAATACTATTTTAACATACTTTTATAATAGATTTAAAAAATATTACCAATAAAACATGTAGAAAGGCAGTTGAAAGTAATATAAGAAATTCCTGAAAATCAGTCAGACAATAACTATGACTCAATTTTGGAAAGTCAATTAATAGAAGAGAAAATGCAAGTATCAATTATAAAAGAAAACACACAAATGAAAAAGGGAAATGAAACAAACTTATAGACTTATAATGGGCATTATGTATTAGGATCTATTTCTGAATTCCGTGTTCTATTTCTACTGATTTGATTACAGTGGTACTATTGTTCTTTAAATTTTTCTTGACTATTTTCATCAATTTTTTTTCCATATAAAAGTTAATATTCTGGGCAGGGCTTGGTGGCTTACGCCAGTAATCCCAGCACTTTGGGAGGCTGAGGTGGGTGGATCACGAGGTCAGGAGTTCTAGACCTGCCTGAGCAACATGGTGAAACCCCATGTCTACTAAAGAAACAAAAATTAGCTGTGTGTGGTGGTCCACTCCTGTAATCCCCAACTACTTGGGAGTTTGATACAGCAGAATCTCTGGAACCTGGGAGGCAGAGGTTGCAGTGAGCCAAGATCATGCCACTTCACTCCAGCCTGGGTGACAAAGCCAGACTCCATCTCAAAAAAAAAAAAAAAAAACAGTGTTATAATTGGAACCGTAAATTTATATGTTCTTGATATAAAATTGATGTATTTATCATATGAAGTCATCCTGTCCAACAAGATGATATATACTTATGATCATTCATATGTTGTCTGATTTCTTTAATAATAATTTGTGGTTTATTTTTATAAAATTTCTGTATGATTCTAATTTCTAAAAGTCTTAAAATTTTATTTATTCTTGTCAATAGACCTTTTGTAAAATAGAGCACAAAAATAATATGACAAGTTTGTTATTTATTGAGCAATAATAAAGGGCATATTTATGTCTAGCCCACTTACAGATATTTAAAAATTTATCCTAGCAGCACACTACAACTTCCTCTTTGTTTTAGACATGCAATAACATCATTGCCAAAAGTAGACTATATATTCCTTTTTCAATTTTTATAGTAGCTTTTACACTTTGACTCACTACATTCACAGGGCAATATTAAATAATAATGGTGACAGCAGATTAGCTCTTTCTAGTTTTATTGAAATAGATTTAGTGTTTCACCATTATTCAATGAATGCCATGGAGTTTTAAAAGTATTAATTATGAAACTGTTGTATTTACTTCCATTTATATTTTACTTAAAGTATTATTTAAAATAACAGCTAAATAATATAAAACTCATTTTCATTATCTACTCATACAACCAAATGGTTTTCTTCGTTAACTGGTTGTTATAACAAATAATGAAGATAGATTCCTGGTACTGAATCATGTTTCCTGCATTTAACCCACATTTCCATAGTGTATTATTCTTATTAGGATGGGAATAGATTGTATTTTATGACACTTTATGTATTTTATGGTACTTTATTGAAATTTTTTTACCAATACACATGTAGAGCGTTGTTCTGTAGGTTTCTCTTTTTGTGTGATATTTGTCAGATTTTATTTCTAAAGGCATACTGACTTTTGAAGGTGATCTTGAAAATTTTCCATTTGCTTTTATAGCTTACACGTTTTCAAAATATGAACGTCATCTGCTCTTTAAAGGAGACCAAAAACTTTTTAGTAAACCCTTCTAATCCTACTGTCTTTCTAACAGCACAGTTTAATCACTTTGCAATCTTATCTATAAATTATCTGTTGTACATTTCCACTTCTTTTGTGTCAATTTTTACACCTTATATTTTTCCTGGAAATCATTATTTATCTAAGTTTTAAAATAAAATGTCTTAGAGTTGTAGATTTTCACAAAATTTTAATCTTCTCCTTTATCTATAATATAATCTATTTCCATCTAATCTTTTCTATTTTTGCTTCCTTTCTTTCCTTAATCAGATTAATAATCTTTACTGTTTTTTAAAAAATTTTAACAAAACATTATGAAGTAGTTATCATTATCTTTAGTGTATGGATGAGGTATAAATTTATCCCAACCAAAATGAAATATGTATTTTAAACTATAAAATCTTTTTATCTGTGTAGGAAAATTGAGTATTTTATGATGCTGGTAAACTTATCAATTAAGAGAGTAGTTTTGCTGCCAATTGGACAAATGAGAAAAATTATGACAATGCTGTTTTACTTCTAAGAATTTAACCTAAGGAAATATTTAAATTTATGCAGAAAGATTTCACTGACTTGAAATGCTCACTGCAATGTAATATAAAACCTTTAAAAAGGAAATAAAAAAGAAAGCTTTGAATTAAAAAACAATGGTACATTAATATAATGAAGAACATAGAAACTATGCAGTACTAAAAATCTGCTGTCACATTACTGAGATGGAAAAATATTTACAAAATATACAAAAAAGGCAGTTTTATATCTAATCTGATAATTAAAAAAAAAAAACTGCAAAGGGATCCACACAAAAAAATATCTGAAATGTTCATGTTGATTCAAAGGGTTTATATTCTCAATTTCTGGGAATATAACTGTGTTTTAATTATTTGATTTACTTATATTTTCTATAATTATATGCTTAGGTTAGAGTATATACAAATTTTATTTTCATATATCAAATAAATATAATTGTTTTGATAATATTATAAGCAACAATGCTCTTGAGTTCTCAAACTTTCCAACGTAGTGAATTATTTCAATGAGTCAGAGAAGCCTGAAGGACATTTATGCTATCAATGTGCAGTCACATTTGCCTGGACTAAAATACACAAAACAATGCTACCAGCAGAGTATATGATTCTCATGATATTTCATCTAAAATTTCTACCTGTGAACTCTGACTTTTATCCACATCTATCTTCAAATAATACAGATTTAGTATAGATTCTTATAGACTCACCACTATTGGATTGTAATCTCCATAAAGCCGAGGAACATATTTCAGTCACCTTTGTATCCTCTATTGTACATATCATAAGGATTCAACAATGTAATAGATTTGTAACAGAATGGAAAAGTAAATGACAGTTAGTGAGAAGACTGCTGCTACTTTTTATGTTTCATGAAGAAAGTATGTCTTCGCTTGGGATCTCAACAAACAAAGCCTAAGACAAGGGGAAAATGCCAATGTAATTTCAGAGCGACAAGAAGAAAAGAGAATTGAGGCATGAGAAGCAATGCAAGGTAGTGACTTACCATGTTGGCCATTCCTCCTTGACAAGCTGCAAAAATGAATAAAAAAGTACATCATTCAGCAACTTGGGATGTCTTATGCAAATCACATTGAGTAACAGCTCTTCAGAACAATGTATTGGAGGAAAGAAGGGAGGAAGAGAGAATTTGTCTGACTGTGTGTCTGTCTTGTTTCTCTCTTTACTCAAAGTTTGTTCTCAGAGGAGTAACCTACAAAGTTTCCTTCCTCTAGCCAACACACACTCCAAATTGTCCAAGGTTTTGGCAGCATCTAAGGAAGTCAGAGCCCATGTCATCTCTGAAAGTGCAGGGAGAAACCTCGAGTTCCAGGAATGGGGCTTGTGGACTGTGAGAGACACACCTCATGGGCCATTTTGGGATCAACAGACCTTTGCAGTGGGTGCAGGTGACCAAGTAAGCAGTATGGAAGGCACTTTGACAAAGAGAATTTGAGGAGAGGCAGAAGATATATCCAATCCAAGGTTGTTTCTAATTTCTCTGGAATATAAAAATTATTACTTTGCTCAAGATTACAAAGAAGTAATGTGTCAGTACTTCAATATTTTGAAGTATTATTTGAATAGAAAAAAATAAATAAATTTCTCTATGTGAGTAAAACGAGAACAATGCACAATGTATTTATGCAAAATCTGCAAATAATTAATACTCAATGCTTACTATGGTCCAGCTCTGTGTCAGATGTTAACGTTTTACTTTTTTTATATTATCAGAAGGGGCAGGGCCCAGGTGGGAGGCCTAAGCAAGCAGATCCCTTGAGCTCAGTAGTTCGAGACTAGCCTGGGCAACATGGTGAAACCCTATACCTATAAAAAACAAAAAAATTAGCCAAGTGTGGTGGTGTGTGCCTGTAGTCCCAGCTACTTGGGAGGCTGAGGTAGGAGGATCACTTCAGCCTGGGAAACAGAGGTTGCAGTGAGCCAAAAATGTGTCACTGCTCTCCAGCCTGGGCAACAGAACAAGACAATGTCTAAACTAAAAAAATAAATAAAGTAAAATCACATGGCACAAAAATTTGTAAAAGTAGACGTTATAACTCTAAATTTAAAGATTAGAAAACATATTTGGAAATTTTGATTTGGTCTGAATCACTCAGTATGTCCCAGAGGTGAAATTTAAGCCCAGGGTGCCACACAGGGCACTCAATGTACTACATCTAAATTTCATCTAGACAAATTACTACAAGGCTGCAATTGGGAATTCCCTGAATGCGACAAAAAGAATGATGATCAAGAAGGATCAATCATCCATCAGTACCAAAGCCAAAAGAATCCCAGAGTGAAAATGCACCATCCACAGTTAAGTCTGAGTCTGAGTTTGATACTATATGTAAATTTTATGGCAAATGTCTGAGAGTGATGGAGACTTCAGATTTTTAACCTGAAGATCAGAGAGTTATATAATAAACTCAATTCCATTCTTGCTTTATAGGCATGTATCTGAGAGATTTGAATAGTGCGTTAGCCCTTGTTGAGACAGAGTGCCCTACATATTGCATAAATCTAGTTTTAGAGTCTGCAAGGTGGACCAAAGTCTGTACAATACTGAATTCACCAAAGAATGCTGAAAAATCAGTATCTTCTAGGTATGTTTTTTCCCTGATGTATAAATGTGTCTATATATTTATGTCTTTTACATTTGGACACTTAGTGTATGCTTTTCAGATTTTGATTGCTGTCTTGCCAAAAATCAATGTTACTGAGCCTCAAATTTGGCTTTTATTTTTTCCCAAAATATCTTATCAAAAAGAAGCAAAGCTAAAACCATAATTCTGTGTTTGAACCTCTATTATGGCTTAAGATGTGAAACTTTTTTACTTCACATTGAAAATACCCAAATAGTATTTGATTATGGTCACTAGGTATAGTCAATTAGGATTTGATCCTACACATTCAAGGGTTTCCATTTAGACATATACAAGTTGATAACTTATTTGCCCAATTAGCTGATCTAATTTCATTTTATATGGCCTTGGCTATATCTGAGCAACCATCCCTTTCAAAGTAAAAGGGTGCTGCATATACCTCTTTCAATGCAAAGTATGTTACTTTGAGAATCAAGAATTGATAGGGCAGATTTTGTTGTCTGAACCACTAGCTTATATTATCCACCTCTCTATTTCTCTCTCACTCATCTTTCAAATTTCAAGAGACTTTTACAACAAATGTATGTAAACCTTTTGCAAATTAAAATCATACAAATATTTAATATAATAAAACCATGTTAGTATGATGTTTTAAGGAACTGAAACCAAAATGTCTTACTGGAGATATAAAATTAGTCTCCAGTGGCCTTTTAATAGATTCTATTGAGAGTTTAGCAGGATATGTATCTGGAAGAAATGTGCTTTGTCACCCTAAGAAAAAAAATGGTTTTTTTTTTCTGTTTTTTAATTCACATCTCAGTCAGATCTCAATTCTTTGTTATAAGGCCAATTTGCTTTCATTAGCTGAAAATTCTGCAGGAGATACTGGTGACCTAAGTGAAGTTGCTTAGCTAAGTGTCAAGCTAATGAGGTTCTTTAACTGTGGTTTTCTCTTGTTGTTTTGTTTCTTTTATCCGAAGGAAAAACATGTCCAGGGCTTCTGAACACTAAAGAGAAAATTTTGGCTTATACCACTCTTCAGTCTGATGCCAAACTTCCAGTGGAATTCAAAATCACATATTCTTATTTTTATTCACAGAGTTTATCCACTAGAATAACCTTTCATTTTGGCATACTAATTTGACTTATATAATTTCCTGATTTTAACAATTACATTACTTGATTAAAATATTACATGAAAAACAAGTTTTTTCTTTTGTTTTGTTTTTCTAAGAGACATTAAGGCAAAACTTTCATCTAGAATGCTAAAGTTGTTTTGCTGTGTAGAATTTTGAACCATTACACTCATGTTTATTCCAGAGGTCACAAAACCTGGAGCAGCATTTCCTTACTCTGTTTAAAGCTGCTATGCAATGAAAACTCTCTACCAGAAATCTGGAAATTAATGAGAGATAGTACAAATGAAGGAATGGAAAGAAAGACTCCACTTGAAAATTGTGTTGGCAAGAAGGAGGCATGGGAGAAGTCATCCTTGACACCTGTTCCTCAAACAAGCAAGACGAGGTGTAACCTTTGGAAATATATAATTCCCTTTGCAACTACAAGGCACTGTCAATTTTTGAGAACATAGCCATCTGCTATACTATGGTCTGAATGTTTATGTCCCCCAAAAGTTTATGTGCTAATTTTAATCACCAATGTGTTGGAATTAGGAGACGGAACCTTTAGGGGATGATTAGGTCTTTGGGGTAGGGCTCTCAGCAGTGGGATTAGTGATGCTGTGCAGGGGTCCCAGTCAGCTTCCTTGGCTCTTCCACTATTTGAAGACACAGCCAGAAGTGGCTACCTATGAAAAAGGAAATAGACACTCACCAGACACCAAATCTGCTGATGCCTGGACCTTGAACTTCTCAGACTCCAGAACCATGAGAAACAAATTTCTTGAAGTTTATAAGCCATTCATTCGAAGGTATTTTCTTATAATGGCTTGACTGGACTAAGACAACCTAACTATTAAATATTTTCTATTCATTTTTATATTATCAAAATGTAAGCTGAAAAGAAATACAATTTGAATTCCTCTTCCTACCAAAAACGTTTCCAAAAAGGGAGGATTCTTCTCATTATTTGTGGCTTACTGATATACAATTATCTCTTAATTGACTTTTGATAACCACATCGTATATTTAATGCTATACTATCATTAGCAAATTTATTATTAATCTAAATTATATAATTGTGGCAACTAATTTGGCTGCATTTAAGCACTTGCTTCATTGATCTTTAATTACACTTATAAGAACTACATGAAACAGGAAATTTGCTAACTGGCACAACTCCACTTTGTTGCCCATTTGTGAACATGTCACGAAAATTTGTGAAGTGGAACCTAAATTTTCAGTGGTTTATTATTTCTTTATAGAATGTACAAAGTTTTATTTTCTCTTGATAATTCATTTTTCGTGAATTAATGAATAAAGAATAAATTATTCATTATTAATAATTAATAAATAATGAATATTATTTATTAATAATGAATATCTACTGTGTTCCAGGCAATGTAGTAGGTGCTGGGTTGAAAATGGTGAATAAGGTGAATAAGTTCCCTACCATTATGGAACTTGTATCATTGAGCAGAAAGTAGATGAGAAGTTAAAAATATCCTTCAAATTGATAGTAAGAGTATTCATGGGGAAACAAAAGAGGTGAAAATAAGTTGAGACTTGAAGGATGGAAAGTACTAAGCCACTGAATATGCCAAAAGAAACAACAGCATCATCTAGGCCACATCTTTCCCCGGAATCCTTCACCGTAAACCAGAGAAGCTGGATGTTGTGGTTCAAATCCTAACTCTATCTCTTACAAGCTGTGTGAAATTGAGCCACTGACTTAACTTCACTGTGCATCCGTTTTTAAAACTTTCAAATGAAGATGATTCAGAGGGCCATTGTGAAAATTAAATGTGTTAATTTTCATGAAGCAATTAGAACAGTAACTGGCACACTGTAAGTACTTTATAAATAATGTTTATTTTATCACCATTTGTACTATTATCATTTTATGAATTTTAGAAACTCCTCTTAGCAGCTGTATTAACTTGTTCCTCACCCTATCTTAACTACCCAAATTGGGTAGTAAGATAAAAGGGTGGAAACTGACATTAGCTGTAGGTTTTCTCTATACCAATTACTATGCTACTAATTTTATGTAGAATAGTTCAATTAACTCTCACAAAGAATACTATATAGGCAGGTGCAATCATTCCTACTAGGCTGTAAGTTTCATGATAGCAGCTACTGAGTCTGCCTTGCAACTAACTCTATTGCGGTTAATCTTATGTGTCATCTTGACTAGGCAAGGTGCCTAGCTGTTTAGTCAAACACCAGTCTTGATGTTGCTATATTGTTGTTGCCAAAGGTATTTTTACATGAGCTTATCACTGGAATCAGCAGACTTTGGGTAAAGCAGATCATACTCTCTGTCAGGAAAATAGGCCTCATCCAAACAGTTGAAGGCCTTAAGAGAAAGTACTGAGGTGCCTGGAAAAGAAAACAAATCTGCCTTCAGACTCAGGCTGCAATATCACATCTTATGAGAATTTTCAATCTGCCAACCTGCTCTGAAGACTTATTTCCAGTCCCTGAAATCATGTTAGCCAATTCTTTAAAATAAATCTCTCTCTTTATATATAAGATCGATATTTAAAGAGAGAGATTATATATAATGTACATATACATAGAAAGATATAGATATATCTCTATATATACACACATATATTTATACACACAACTATCTATACATACATATAGAGACATACATATTTATAGAGAGAGACACACACACACATCCTATCTACCAGTCTATTTCTCTGGAGAACACTGATTAATACAAGCTTCTAGCAATATTTGTTGTATATGAAAGTTAATCAGTAAATATTTGTTAAGTAAAAGCATGCACACATATTGGCAATAACAACTGAAAGAATGAATGAATAAATGGGGAGAGAATCAGCAAGTCTAAGTGAATTTTTGACTCATATGTCTAGAACATAGTAAAACAAGAATTCAAACCAATATTTATCTAAATCCAAACCCATGGTGTATTCTCTCTTTGACAATTCCATTTTTATTAGACCCTAAAAATAAACAACAAAAGCAGCATCATCATTATTACAAGTAGGTTAATATCTCCCATTCATCCATATAATTTTCCACACATATCTTAGTAGACAGTAAAATAACTACTCAAACTCAAGTCCTCTGATTCTAGCATTTTACAATCTTTTTTGACTATACTCAGTTACTCAAAATTATTCTCAGTCTTTCTTCTCCATATTGGGAAAGCTTACTACTCTACTTTTTCCAAAACAAGTCATTTAATTTGGATGACCAGAGAATGGCCTTATGATGTTAGGCATGTGAATCAAATTATCTGAGCCTCTGCACATTTATAGTAATTTCTTTAAAATTGTTTCTATGCACAAAATATCTCATTCGAAAATATGTCAAATTCCTATTGGATACAAAAATCCAAGTTGTTAAGGCCTGTCATAAAATAATTCTATGACCTTTCCCTTTCTCTCTCTATGTCTCTGGCCATGTCTCACTCCACTTATCATCTTTTATGATTAAAAAAAAAAAGTCCTCAGGTTTCTCTGTACACCATGCTGTTTTTGTAGGTTTGTTTTGAGACAGTCTTGCTCTGTCACCTAGGCTCTAAACCAGTGGCACAAACATGACTCACTGCAGCCTTGACTTCCCAGGCTCCAGCAATCATCCTACCTTAGCCTCCTTAGTAGCTGGGACTGTAGGCATGCACCACCATGTTCAGCTGACTTTTTAGGTAGAGATGAAGTTCCACCATTTTGCCCAGGCTGGTCTCAAACTCCCGGGCTCAAGTGATCCTCCTGCATCAGCCTCCGAAAATGCCGGGATTACAGATGTGAGGCACTGTACCAGCTGCTGTTTTTACCTCTATACTTTTCCTTACACTTTCTCTGTGCCTAGAATGTTAAATTTAGAGGATGTGTTGTTGTATTGGGCATTTATTTATCTTTTTTATTACTATACTTTAAGTTCTGGTGTACATGTGCAGAACATGCAGGTTTGTTACATATATATACACGTGCCATGGTGGTTTGCTGCATCCATCACTCTGTCTTCTACATGAGGTATTTCTCCTAATGCTATCCTTCCTAAAACTTGATGATACTATGTGCTTATATTTGTGCTCCTTTACTTCCACATAAATGTTTGCACCTCACAAACAATTTTATTATACTGAATTTATCAATCTATGCATTTAAATTTTAGATATAATTTATAAGACATTTGAGTGTACATTGATAGCTAATGTATCTATATGCTTTTTTATATAACAATTTAAACATTATTTCAACCAAAATGACATTATATTTGCTCAACTGAAAATTACATATCTATATCTATAGCCAAAAATATAACAAATTTTCAGTATGGCCACTTCCATGTGAGATGCAATAGACAGACAGTGACGGACTAGTGTTCTTGTAAGAAAAACCAGAAAAATTATGTAAAATAGAAATGATCTGCTCAAAGGTAGCAAAAAAAAGAAAAAAAAAAGCCTCTACTACAATATGAGAAGGATGATATTCACATGAGAAAAAGAAACCAGGAGAGAAAACCTACAGCCAATTGTAGCCAGATAGTATGTGCTAATTCTGGAATCAAGTAAGAAGTTCTGAATCCATGTCATGTATCAGAAGTGGCAAACTATGATTGGTAAACTAATGTGGCTGACTGCATGTTTTCTATGGCCTACAAGGTAAAAATGTTTCCTTACGTTTTTCAGTGGTTAAAAAAATGATGGAAGAATACTTCATGAGAATTCTATGAAATTCAAATTTCAGTATCTGTCAATAAAGTTTTCTTACAATACAACTATGCTAATAATACATTTACACACATTACCTATGACTGTTCATGCTACAACTATACAGTTCAGTAGTTATAACCATGACTGTATGCCCACAAAGCCCAACATATTTACAATCTGGTCTTTTACAGGAAGAGGTTGGCAATCTCTACGTTATGCTTACAGAAGGCTACAGATTCACAATAATTGTTTTGATAGAAACTTAGGAATTCTCCTACATACAACCTCATTTGCCTCCAGGTCATTTGCAATGTTTTGTGATAATGTATGTGGGAAGACTTAAAACTAAGTGGAAAAATCTTTGTTAAGCAGAGCAAACATTTTGACATTATTGAAAACCAAAGGTTAGAACATGGGGTCCACTTGCAAGGGAAGAAGGAATAGCCATGGAGAACACAGCACATTCTTAGTTACAAAGCTGGCAGACTGGCAGAGATACACTGGTGTCTTAAGAAAACTCCAGCGAAGCCCCAACCCAGCACAGTATCTGACTAGATTAAGATGAGTACCTATCATTCCATTAGACTTTTTAAGGTAAGACACACCTTCTTAGGACAATAATAATGTCAATGGAAGCCTATGTAATTTTTTTTAACAATGTCTGCCATGCAATCAAAACTTAAATATACCAAAAACAAAGCCATGTGATTTAAATTTTTTTTTTAAAACCCAGAAAATAACTGCAGAATCTGACATGATCTAGAAATGATATTAGCTAACAAAGATTAACTAAAATGTTTATAATCAAGAAAATGGAAGAATAGAAAAAATAGATGAAAAACTTGATGAGACTATAGTTTCACTAAATAATATCTATGTAATATAATAAAATGGGAAATCTAATAATGAGAAATATAATATCTGAAATTGAGAGTGCATTACATGTGCTTAAGAAAATATATTTAAAAACAATAAATGCAAGAATTTTTTATTGAGAAGACAAAGTAAATTTCCAAACTGAAATTTAAGAGTCAAACAAATGTAAAACATAATAAATAGCATCAGAGATACATAAATAATATGAAAAGGTCATACATAAGTTTACTTTTTATCCCAAAAGTAAAAAGGAGAGACAATGAGGCCAAGAAGTACTTTTAAAACTGATGAAAAAACATAAACCTATCAATTCCAAAAGCTCTAAGAAGCCCATGCAAAATAAATGAAAACTACCTATGTTCATTATAATAAATTGCTATGAACCAAAGATAAATTTTTTAAAGCAACACAAATTATGCACTTTTCTTTATATGTGTTACATTTCAATAAAAAGATTTAAAAATTATAGAGAAAAATAGGTATTTTGTCTTCAATAAAGCAAAAAGCCTGTTCAGTGGATTCTTCAACAGGAATTATAAAAGCTGTAAAATATATAATGATAGCTGTAAAGTTCCAGAAGAAAATAGCCTCCAATCTAGAATGCTGTGCCCAGTAAAAATACTCTGCAGAGATAAAAGTGGAATTAAGATGTTTTCTGACCCAACAAAACAGTGAGGGAATTGGTGACCAATAAGTCATGTACTAAAAAACACACAGCAGAAACTTTTTCATGTGGAAAGAATATGATCACAGAGAAAATCACTGAGTTAAAGGAAGATGTGAGAAGCAAAGAAAACAGAAATATATGGGAAAATATAAATGAACATTCTAATAAATTCTTCAAAATTTATTAGAATGTTCATTACATATAGTCTTATATTATAACACTATACAATTACGTTAAAATTGTAATGCCTTATGGAAGAAAAGTATATAAAAATTAAAAATATATTACAACATTAACACATAAGAGATATAGGAAAAGGCAGTTAAAGAATTCTAAGTTTCCTGCATTACTAGGGAGGCTTTAAAATAATAATTTGTATTGTATATAAATAAGTCAGGTATATATGTTTAATCTTAAATGTAAGCACTGAACAAACGTACCTGTGCATATGTACCAAAATGGCAAGAGACATTGGTTACATATGCACTGGGGAAAAGTGTGGAGTAAAAATATTTTATTAATCTAAAGGAAAGAAAGAATAAAGACAAAAAGAATTATGAAACACCTGGGTCAAATGGACACAATAAAGTAAATATAAACCCAACTAGGTTGATAGTTACATTAAATATAAATGGAGTAAATATTTCAAGTTAAAAACTAATATTGTCAGACTAGATTTACAAATAGAACAAATAAAAATAAAAACAAGGGACCAAAAATCTATCTTCTGCTTGTAAGGTATACTAATACATAAATATGTATATATACTAATAGCAGACAAAGTAGAGTAATGCAAAACTAATTTCTTAGACAAAAATAGTGATATTTCATAATAATAAAGGTGTCAATCCAATAGAAATGTGTCATAATTCTGTATCTGTATGCACAATCACATGGATTCAACATAGATAACAAAAATTAAAAATTTAAATGAGAAACAAATTCACAATCATGATAGAAGTCTTACAAACCTTTCTTTTAATTGCTAATAGACAAAAAAGCAGTAAGAATATAATATATCTAAAAATTACAATTAAATGGTAATTATGTACATATAATTAACATATGCAGAAAACAGACTCCAACAAAGACAGAATAAACTAGATATAGTATTATTTTGTCTCCAGTTCCTACATCAAAATAATTAAATCATAGGGTAAGGTATAAAGCAATTTTTGTTTACAGCGAAATTTTACTCAAGGACATGCTTACACATAAAGTCTACTAAATGCACTCAAAAAACACAATTTGTAATCTCTCTTATCACAAGAAACATCTTCATTTGCATTTTAACAACTAACATAAAAGGTGAACCTATGTCCCGAAAACCTGGCCTGTGGAATAACAAGCCCTGTGTTCTTTTCTGGCTCCATTGCTCTGGTTTGAGCTATGTACGATACTATCTCTAACAAACAGGTAATTCAGTTCCTATTTTTTTTTTCATCATTATCTTGTGAATGCTTTAATAAATTTTAAATTACAAGCAGACTCCAATTTCATACAGTATTGAGTTAAAATCCTGGCCACTGAAGTCTGACAGATCTGAATTTAAATTCAGTTTTGCTATTGGTTAACTAAGCTCTTGGGCAAGTTAGCTAACCTCACCAAAGAATGGAAATAATAATGCCTTTAACATAATTTTGTGATGAACATTAAATGAAGTGAGTTACATAAAATGCTTAGCAGACTGTTCAGCATTTTGCAAATCCGAGCAGAATTGTAGCTATTATTCTCCTTTTCATTGGTTCAGGGCTTGGCAAACTCGTTTTATAGTCTTATATCACTGTATCTCCTCAGGTAGTGGAACTTGGTGACGGAGGGGGCAAGGCGACAGAGAGGGGAGAGCAAGATGAGTAGGTATGTGAGAGGTACAGGAGAGGATCAAGAGATGTTGGACATTATTTTAAAAATAAAGCAAACAATATTACTGCATAGAAATTGAAAAATGAAGTGACAAAACATAGTTAATTTAAGCAGCTATAATTACAAAAGTAGAACACTTCCTGAAGTCATAGAATGTATTAAAATTTAATTGATACTCATTTTCCAGACTGAATATAGGATATGAATATTAATCTTTCTAAAACATACTATATCTTGTTTGGTCAATTTTTACATGGAACAATGTTTTAGTAGGAACTGGCAACATTCGGCTCTCAGGCTTTCCTTTATGTTGTCATTATTAACCAATCTCTCTTCTAATTAACGTTTTTGTTTTTGTTTTACTTCAGATGGGCTTATAACTTTAATCAGACTAAGATAAAGTGTTACGGGTATCAGAGCCATTGTCTACCTTAAAGAAGAAGATGTATATGCTTGTTTTTATTGATAATAAACTGAATTAATTGACTTAATCTTAGAAAGCATCATTTTTACTTTTATTCCCAAGCTCTTAGAGGAGGATCACCTTATCCACATTCACACCGCCCGAAAATCTCACTGCTATTTGCAGAAATGGGCTAGCAACCATCTCATCAAAGCATTTGCAAGAAAAAACAGAAATAAAACTTTGGTATTAAACTTATTTCAAATGTAAAAAGCTAAACAACAGCTTATTGCATTCATTATAGAGTTCTGACAGCATAAAATATATATAGATTTACTTTTTTTCTAAAGCTCATTTATTATATCTCTGTGTTTATATTACCTTTTGGACCAACATAAATGATGGATTGAATAATTTTAACAAAAGCCTCAGATTAACACCCAATAAAATCATCTGGTTGCATTCTTCCACCACTTAACTGTGAAATGAGAATGATGACCAAATCATATATAAATATCTGTATCTCCAGCCTAAAATAGTGATGAATGAATAAATTACTTCCCAGCAAAACATTTTAAATGGAAAATTTTCAGGATACAGAACATATTATATTTCTACCTTTATTATTGTTTTCCTACTTTTAAGCAATAGGTACTATTTTATAATACTAGCCAAACAATTTTTTTTACATCTCATATTATTTTTTTTTTCTACCTCTCAGCCCTACACTGCATTTGCAGAGCTGAAGAAGCAATTAGGAATCAAGCCCTTAAAAATTCAGTGGTTTTCCCAGAAACCATCAGAGTGAGCCTGAAACTTTATCAACCAGCTAATTCCATTTCCTGTCATGGGGCAACTGGGCACTAAGTAATTTGTCCCCAAAGTAGAAAACAAAAAACAAAAAAATATCACCAGCAGTACTGCATCATTTGGCTACTAAGAAGTTATTAATTAGCTCAGTTTTCTTACAGAACAGCAACAACTTTTTTTATAATTTATTTATTATTTATTTATTTATTATAGTTTGTCAAAAGTGATTTATTTAAAGAGAGAGAGAAACAGGAGAAGGAGAGAGAAACAAACAGCTAACGCTCACACTGAGTGAGAGAATCCAGAAAGATGGAATCCAGGGGAGGAAAGCAGCTTCCACACTGAGTGGAAGGGAATAGAGAGAGAGATGGAGTTTAGGAGAGGAAGACAGGCTTCCACGAGAGAGTGTGGAAGGGGACTCCACAGGGGAAGTCCAGGAGAGAGAAAGATGGCTTCCATGAAGGGAGTGTTCATGGAAGTGGACCCAAACATGGAGTCCCAACAACATTTTTATGTATTTTATCCGTAAGGCAGATGTGCAGGGTGTGCAGATTTGTCACATAGGTAAACATGTACCATGGTGATTTGCTGTAACTATCGACCCATCACCTAAGCATTAAGCCCAGCATGCATTACCTATTTTTTCTGATGCTCTCCCTCCCTCCACACCCATCCTTGACAAGACCCAGTATGTGTTGTTCCCCTCCCTGTGTCTATATTTCTCATTGCAACAACATTTTAAAATCAGAGATTGAAAATCTTCCATAAGAAAAATAACTATTAAATACAGAAAATCTAGGCTAAGCACAGATTTCAACCAGGTCATTCAGTGTTCCCTACCTTCTGGCTATAATAAAACAGGGACATGCTACATTTTTCATTTGGCATGTAGTCATTTTCAGATAAATACACTTGTAAAATGGAAATGATGATAATGATACCTATCTCACAAGATATTTTTAAAGATCAAATGAAATAATAATGATAAATGTGCTTTGCAAAACATAAAGTGTCAGAGAAATAGTAATTATCATCATCAGTGTCATTACTGTTAGTACCATAATTACATACAAGTGAAGTAACCTGTTATCTATGTCATACAGTTTAAAGACACCTTGAAGACACAATGATAAGATAAATTGCCCTAATAGTCTCTAAATACTTACCATTCATGTGCTATCTGCTTAGTTAGAAATAAACAAACACACACATATGGAAGTGTGACAGAAGCTCTATTCTGGCCAAGTGTACCAATAAGACCAGGCTCCACTTCCCTAAGTTTCCAGAATAATCCTCAAGTTTTGTGTTTGTTTATTTTGTTGTTTCCTGGAAGAAACAGACTGCCAGCATTTATTTCTTACTTAATATTGTAAAATCAGGTAAAAGAAAAAAGATCAGACATTACAATAGAAAACAGTAGAATAGAAAATAAAAAAGCAGTAGAGAAAACCAACAAAGCAAAAAGTAGATTTTTAAAAGGCACTAATAATATTGGCAAACACCATATAACACCATATTAATTGTGAAAGACTAAATGCTTTTACTCTCAGATCTTGAACAATACAAGAATGTCTGTTTGGCTATTTTTCTTACATAATGTACCAAAAGTTCTAGCCTGGGCAATTAGCCAAGGAACAGAAATAAATGTCAACCAGATTGGAAAAGATGTAGTAAAACTATACGTATTTGCAAATGACAAGGTCTTATATGTAGAAGTGAATAATCCACTGCTAGGATGAGAAGGATGTAAATCTTTGATAACTAATAAATGAGTTTGGATATGTTTGTAATATAAATTTACAAAAAATAATTGTATTTCTATGAACTTACAAAAAGAATATGATAATTAAATTGAGAAAACAATTTCATTGACAATGACATCAGAGATTCAAACACTGTGGAATAAATTTTACCAAAAAAATGTAAAATTTTTACATTCAAAACTTAAAAATATTATTTAAAGAAATTACAGAAGACCTTAATAGATGTAATTGTATTCCATTTTCATGGATTGGAAGATGTAAAATTGTTAAAATGGCAATATTTTCCAAATTAATTTACAGATTCAACACAATCCCTACCAAACAAATACCAGCTGCTTTTGTTATGGCTAACATTAACAAGTATATTCTAAAATTCATATAGAAATTCTAGCAAACATAGAAGTCCAAATAATCTCAAAAATGAGAACAAAATTGGAGGACTCAGGATTCTAATTTCTAAAACTTACTATGAAGTATGTTAATTAAAACAATGTGGTACTAGACAAAAAAGAGACATATAAACTAGAGTCCAGAAATAAACCTTTATATTCATAGACAATTGATTTTCAAGGGTGTTGAGACAATTTAGCAGGAAAATAATTGTCTTTACAATAAACTTTCCTGCAAAAACTAGATATCTACATGCAGCAGCAGCAACAAATGAAGCTGGATCCCTTTCTTATGACACACCCAAAAATGAACTCAAAGAATGAGTGGCTTAAATGAAAGAGAAATTATGAAACTCTAAAAATGACATGATCTAGTTTGAATATATGTCCCTGCCAGACCTCATATTGAATTATAATTGCCAGCGTTGGAGGAGGGGCCTGGTGGGAGGCATTTGGATCATGGAAGTTGATTCCCTCATAAGTGGCTTAGCACCATTCCCTGAGTGATGAGTGAGTTTACATGATCTGGTTGTTTAAAGCTGTGTGGTACCTCCCAGCCATCTTTCTCTTGCTCCTTCTGTGGCCGTATGATGTGCCTACTCCCACTTCATCCCACTTCACTTCCATTGTGAGTAAAAGTCACTGGAACCTCCCAGAAGCTGAGAAGATGCCAGCAACATGCTTGTACAGCCTGCAGAACCATGAGCCAATTAAATCTCTTTTCATTATAAATTTTTCAACATCAGCTATTTCCTTATAGCAACACTAGAACAGCCTAACACAGAACACAGAGGAGTAAATCTTTACAAACATTGGACTAAGCAAAGGCTTCGTTGACTTGACAACAAAAACACAAGCAACAAAAGAAAAAAAAAATTAGGACTTCACAAAACTTAAAAAGTTTTATTCTGAAATGATACTATTAAGAAAGTTAAGCCAACCCACAAAATAAGAAAAAAAAAATATGTCACATATCTGACGTAGGGTTTGTGTCAAGAATATGTAAATATCTCTTCCCACTCAGTAATAAAAAAGATGCTGAGCATCAGCAGTCATTAGGTCAATGCAATGTAAAACTACAATAAAATATTTTACACCCACTAGCATTATGGAAATAAAAGACAGACAAATCATCCACGAAGAGAAAGACAAACAGCACATGATGAATCTAAAAAATTGATCTCATGGAGTGGAGAGTAGAATGGCGGTTCTCAGGGTTGCAGCACTAAAGAGGGGGTCAATATGAGAGAGATGTTGGTCAAAGGACAGAAAATTTTAGTTTAACAGCATGAATAAGTTCAGCAAATCTATTGCACAACATAGTGACTACGGTTAATAATATATTCTTTAAAAATGCTGAGTAAAGTTTAAATGTTTTCACTGCAAGATGGTAACCGAGCTAATACACATGTTAACTACCCAGATTTAGCTATTCAAAATGTGTTTCAAAACATCATGGTGTGCATAAGTATATATAATTTTCTCCATGTTTTTAAAATAAAAAATAATAAGTTATCAAAGACAAATCATAACACATTGGGGAGGATGAGGAGAAATTGGAGCCCTCAAACTACTACTGGTGAGAATATAAAATGTTGCAGTCTCTGTGAAAATAGATATGGCTGATTCTGCAAATGTTAATCAGATAGTTATCATATGACTCATCATTCCAACCTTAGGTATAAGCCCACGATAAATGTAAACATAATATCCACACAAAAATGTATACATGAACATCTATATCAGCACTATTATGAACAGCCCAAAAGTGAAAAAAATTAAATGTCCATCAGCTAATTAATATGTAATACGTGATATCACCACAATAGGACATTATTCCTCAATAAAAATATGTGGAGTAGTGATACATGCCACAATATGGATGCATCTTGAAAACATTATGATAGGTGAAAACACCACTTACAAAAAAAATCACACATTATATAATTTTATTTACAAAAAATGTCCAGAGCGAACAAATGTATAAATATAGAGAGTAGATTATTATTTGTTCTTCAGCTCAGAAGGGAGATGGTGCATGACTGCTAATGGGTATGGAGTTTCTTTTTGGTGATGAAAATGCACAAAAAATAGAATGTGATGATAGCTACATAACCGTGCCTTCAATAAAATCTGCTAAATTCAATTGTACACTTTAGAGGAATTATATGGAATGTGAATTGTATCTCAATAATGCTATTTTTAAGAAGAGTCACAATGAATTAGGTTAAATAAAAATCTAAAGAGCACATGTTAAGACAAGTTTTAATGACATACAATCAGCAGAATGGAATCTCTATTACTTCACATCCACTCTTAGAGTATTATAAATTCTAATAATTCCTGTTAAAATATTATATCCCTTTATTCTCTTTTGTTGATTTTAAATAATTACTAACTTAAAATTTGCTTTAGGGTATCTTGTTTCAATTCAGAAATTAGAAAGCCATAGGCAGGTGAACTGGCATATTTCATCTGTAAGTTTCTCTTTTAAGATGATAATCTTACGGGGACTTAAATGGGTTCCAATAATTTAAGAAGCTATTCTCTCAACAACTTTCAAGTATTAAGTTGTTCAAATGTCATACACAGAGGGTTCATATCACAGAAAGTAATATGTCTGTATTCCGGGAGGTGAACATGATAAATTGTTCTAAATACTATGCATAGTTGGTCTGATAGCTAATATTAATCTGATTACTACAGACCAATGAAACAATCAAGGGAGATTTTCTTTTTCAAATCATATTTGAAGATATCACTTAAATGCTATTTAATATTTCTTGTACAAAAATGTGTTCAGTGGGTTTATTTTATATTTCCATTTCAGGAAAACTGTGCTTCAAATTAACTTGTACGTATCCTCTAATTAGAAGGAACTATGTTCTAAGGAATTTCTAATATACCTTGAAATAAGACACACTATAAATTATAAATCAGCAAATAATTTTACCTTGGTATAGTCATTTTTGCACTTGTGATTACAGAGTTAATGCTTTTGATAGACAAGCTCAACATTCATTTTTTCATATTTTAATCTAATTCTAAACTTCTAGAAGATAAGGACTATTTCTTGTTCTCTTTATCCTTGAGATAACCATTGTGTCAGCTTCATAATTTTTTAAAATTAAAAAAAAACTTTTAATATAAAAAGTTATCCACAATGGAATATGCTACCTTAACTACTCTTGACTTCTTTCATACTAGCAGATAAAATGAAGGGTCAACCCCTTGCAAGGTACTTGTAAGGGAGAAATCAAGCACCTATGGGGAGTTCAGACTATATTAACTCCTTCCCAGTCCTGTGATTTTTGTGGAACTAAGGATATTACACACTTATTAGACACACATTCATGTATTTAAAACTTTTTTTCCAATGCTTTTTCCAGTAAAAATATACACCATAAGATCGTTTAGTATCCTATCTAGAAGGTTTGAATTAATGTACATAAAAAGTCTACCGTTTTTATAAAGAGCACTATTAGATAAAGAAACACAAGTTAATTAATTCTTTAGTACAAAGTTTCAAACATGGGTGAGGAGATTTGGGTAGAATGAGTTTTCCTAATGCAGTTCTAATAGCCGTGTTTACAACCATATTTCACTATGCAATTTCCAAATCTCAATATAATGTGTAATTAATTTCATGAAAAGCATGTTTATTACTAATTGAAATAATTTGTACTCTGTAATTTTGCCAGGACACATAGCATGCATATACTTAAATATGTCAGAGGTGAATAGCTATACATTATATATTCATGAGTATTGCATTCCTGCGTTGGCAACACTGGTATTATACATAATGCATGGTAGCCCAGAAAGACATTTAAGATTTTAAGGAATTATCCTACAGGTTATCAAGAAATTAATACAGCAGTGTTATGTAATTCAGTGTGGGGGAGTAGAGAGATGTTTATTTTTAAATAATCTTTAAGAAAGTGAGTTCCCTTTCATCAGAATTGAAAACTAAATTAACCCATTATGTTTGAATGTAATGCCAAGTACAACACATTTATATAAAAAGTAAATGCTTGTATAATCTTTATTATCATTTACAAAAGAGTTGTCAAATATATTACCTTCTTTGAAACCCCCAATAACTCCCTAAGGCTGATTGGTCAAGTACCATTATAGTCATTTTAGAGATAAGAAAACTGTAAGAAAATGGGTCTTTTCCTCAAGTTCACAATGCTAATTATTAACAAAGCCAAGACATGAACCAAGATTCCCTGCACCATCTAGCATGGTACCTGGAAAAGAGTAGATCACTACTGAATAAATGTTGACCATATTTACTGAAAATTTGGTTATAAGTTAGAGAACTCTATCCACTTCACATTCCACTGTATTAAGATGGCTTTGTACGTGAAAGTGGTGTCCTCTGAAATACTTCATTTGAAAGAGCTGGGCTGGGCTCGGTGGCTCATGCCCGTAATTCCAGCAGTTTGGGAGGCAGAGGCAGGTGTATGACAAGGTCAAGAGATTGAGACCATCCTGGCCAACATGGAGAAACCCCGTATCTACTAAAAATACAAAAATTAGCCGGTGGGGTGGTGCACGCCTGTAATACCAGCTACTCAGGAGGCTGAGGCAGGAGAATCGCTTAAACCAGGGAGTCAGAAGTTGCAGTGATGAGCCGAGATTGCACCACTGCACTGCAGCCTGGTGACAGAGGGAGACTCGGTCTCAAAAAAAAAAAAAAAAAGCTGATGATTTCAGGTTGGCTAACTATGTAATAGAAGTACCTTACCATGAATTCAAATAAGCAGGAGTTTCAAATACGTTTGTTGATTTTTAAATTAGTGAGTCATCTTCATTTAGTGAGACTGGTGTAGCTTT
Organism: Cacajao melanocephalus; assembly: GCA_963573385.1. NCBI lineage: Eukaryota > Metazoa > Chordata > Mammalia > Primates > Pitheciidae > Cacajao > Cacajao melanocephalus. The sequence goes on along the minus strand of CAUYLG010001219.1, from coordinate 23,968 downwards.
TGCAACAAAGACTTACTAAATTGTACCATTCTATCTGCTACTGTCCATTACACAGACATTATGAGAAAGTCAACAGATGTGACTGTGAAAAAGAGAATGGTTACCATTTTGCAGTGCTTGTCAGTACAAACCACAATGACTCACTTTCATTTATTTTAAAAAGGGGGCACTTGGGTCACCCATGTGCTAGTGTATTAACTTAATTTCTGCCAAAAGAAAGAGCCCATACAGAATCTGTAATTTCTTTTGAGTAGATACAAATCAAAATCTTACTGATAGAGAGATGCTGGCATGCAATCTTGATGTGTGCAATATGAAGCAGAGAACCTGGAGGTCCACTATTGAGGCTGGAAGATATTCTCTCTGCTGCACATTGCTGTTCAAGTAGCAGTCACCCAGGACCTTTGCCTCTCTGAGCCTCCCCTGCTAACTGCCCTACTGTTTTGTCTTTTGAAATCTTCCTTACCTGAATTTTATTATTCTTTCCCCATCTCAATACCTCACCATGGCCGGGTCAGTTTATGCCTAGAGTGACATAATGTAGAGAATTGTTTTAGTCACAGATTCTGAGATTGGTGGAGATGACAAGGAGGCAACTATCTCAACTAGCAGTTTTCCAAGAAGAGCTGGAGGGAGACACAAATCAAGAGGCAATGAGAGATTGTAGCCTCAGGGAAGTAAGAGTCATCAACTGAAAATCAGTACCAGTCCTTGTATCTAATATCTCAGTGAAGTTAACCCCGCAGCTCTCTGCTTTGGGCTAAAGTCTCTTTTCTGTGCTCTAATGAAAGAGTATCCTGTGTTTAAGTCTATGTTGACAGTGCCTTATAGTGATAAAGAGGGACAGGTTCTACAGTCAGCCACACCTGGTTTTAAATGCAGCTCCACCACTAACTTTGATACTTTGGGCAAGTATTTAAATCCTGTAGGCCTTATTTTTGTGCCTTCGTAAATTAGAAATATTCACGCTTTATGCATAGACTTGAGTGATTAAGATAATGCAAATAAAATGTTTATCTGGTATTTATATACATGTTGATATGCCAGATATAATATACTAATACACATCATACAAAATAAATATACAGTATCATCTAATAGACTTTTTTACTATTATAGATACTGGCAAACTGTTCACCAAACCAGTTTCCTTCTCCTCCAGGGCAAAGAACAAGACTATTTTCTTCCTATGATAGGCTGAATGATGGCTCTGAAAGATGTTCATGTCCTAACTCCAGACTCTGTAAAGACGTTCTGTTACATGGTAAAAGTGACTTGACACATGTGGTTAAATTAAGGTTCTTATACTAGGAGGATTAGCCTTTGTGATTAACTTGGGTCCACTGTACTCAGATAGGCTCTTATAAAAATGAGGAAGGGGAGTAACAAGTAACAGAAGATATGACCTTGGAAGCCAGAGTCCGCAGCGATGTCACAGAAGAATCATGAGCGAGGAAAGCAGGCACCCTCTGGAAACTGAAAAAGGAAAGAGAATGGATTCTCCTCTTTGAGTCTTGATTTTGCCCACTGAAACTGATTTCAGACTTCTAACTTGAAAAACTGTAAGAAAATTAATTTGTACTCTGTTAAGCCACTACATTTGTGGTGATTTGTTACAATGGCAATAGAAAATTAACACGCCTAGCCAGCGTTGAGGTGTGTATGGCCATGTGAACAAGATCCGACAATGGACAGGAGTGAAATGAATATACCTAACAACCAATCTGGCCCCCTAATGCCTCACAAACCCTTCACCCTCTTTTTTTCTCTGTCTAACAAATAGAAGCCAAGAACTTAGAGGCCCTTGGGGAGACATCTGTGAGAGGAAAGGAGTGTTAGGACCTAAATCAACCCAGGGAAGACCATTTGCTAATATCCCACTTTACCGAAATGATCTTTCTATCTTTACTGTGAGATAAAACGTACCAATGAAAGAGGATACACCTTACTCTTGTGTTCCTAATGATTAACATTATGTTTGGTGCCTACCTAGAAAGTTTCTCCTAAGGAATTATCAAGACCTTGTAGCTATACAAAAGAAAGGAGGCAAGAGGTCGGGAGTGAAGATAGCAAAGGCAGACTGCAAAGGAGAGGGCAGGGAAGGTACAATTTTTCAGCACACAAGCTGATAACAAAGTCAGAATCAGGAGTTAATTCATAATGGATATTGGCCAGTGGCCTCTGGACTACAGGCTCATTTACATGGAGAGAACAAGACCAGTCATCCACAATGGGTGACCATAGAAAAGTAAGGATGAGAGGGAAGTCTTATGAATTTGACTTCTATTCAAAGTTAGCAAATATAGCACCTTTATTAATCTCTTGATCAGAAATCACTTAGCCTTGCCTAAGTTATTCATCTTTTCATACATGCTATTTCAATCATATTTGCATAAATAAACCCATGAGATGCGTTCTGTCCTGGTTCACATGGGAAAGCAATATGCAAAAGTTCACACTGGAATTAAAACAAAAACTATCCCTTGAAATAATCAAATAAAACAAGGCAAGCATCAGATCAAAGAGTTTTATTGTCCCAAGTAGGGTCTGAGATTTATAGAGAACATTTGCTTTTCCTATTTTCGATCTACCTAAGTTCTGTATTATTTGAAGAACAACCCAATTATTTTTAAGCTAAATGCTTCTCTGATCTGGAACAAAGTTTTGCTTTTATCAGACAGTTCTCAGGCCTTGCAATAGGCAAGATCATTGTCATTGTAGTCCCAAGATATAGTCTTTTTCTCAGTGATGCATAAAAGGATTTTCCTCCCTTCAAATGATAATTAAATTAAAAGCAAAGTTGGAAAGGCAGCTTTGAACTGCTCTGATGAAAAAAGTCACTCACTGATCAGCAATCTGTTAGCACAGCTGTGTTGAGAAGAGACTTTTGAGCCATATCTTCTACAAGTGGGTTCTTCATATCAAGTGAGAAGGCCATTGATTTTGCTTCTTTTCAACACTTTTGTTAGGGACTGTCAGAAACCAGCAAACACACAGGCATTTGGTGAGTCTGTAGATACTTAGGTAAAATACCAAATTACTTTGTAAAGAAAATCCATGAGATGAAAGCACCATTGAATCTATGATCAGGAAAACAAACAACAACAAACAAGAAACAAAACCTGTGGCAGTGAGCTGATTTACGTCTTTTCTATTAAAAGTGTTATGTGTCAGTTTGCTCATTTCCTTGATCAATGTACCACTAGAATGGAGGGAGTTGCATGAAGAGGTTTTTCTTAACAAGCGTTACTCCTGTAAGTAGCATATGGCCAACTCATATTTTATATTCAGCGAACAGATATTTTCTAATCTAAAACAAAAATCTACATGGCAATGATCAAATGATTTTAGTATTGTTTAAAGAGAGGAAAAACTTACATACCATGGGCAATAATAAATGCTCTTTTCAACTTCTCAGATGGAGCCAGCAAACATACAGGCATTTGGCGAGTTTGTAGGGACACAGTTAACAATCTAGATTTGATTTCAGACACATAACAACCTAAGTGTAGCTAATGTCAAGTTTTGAGTAGGAATTGCTCTTCTGTAGTTGGGGAACTGGAAGATAGTATAGCTTAATTTTTGGAGTTTCTTTATAGGATAATAATTTTCCCATTGGACAATCTCAGATTCAAACCTGTCCCTAATCACTGTCTTTAAATTCCAGTGAGAAAAATAATAAACTGAACCTAGTACACAGACTGGAAACTGATTTGTCATTTTCAAATATGTCACGTCATATTGTCATTTACTTCTTTTAATAAATGATTAATTTCACTTTAGAAAAAAACATAGATAAGATTTGGTTTATCATAGAGTTTACTGTATGTAGAAGTTTGAAGTCTAGTAAAATAATAACAATATTAACATTGACTGAATAGTGTCTACATGGCAATGACTGAATCCGTTCTATATTCCTTGAAAAGAAAAGATGTGGGTTGTGTGTATCTCAGCAAATATCAGGGTTTTTAGATGCTTTTATATGTTCTTCATATGCCTCATTTAATCTTCACAATAATTATTTGGGGTAATTATTATTTATAATTTTATGTGATCTTTGAATACTTTAAAGTATAAATTTCATATATCTTATTTAATAGATAAGGGCCTTCTTTATGACCTCCTTATCTTCCCTGACAGGTTTTCCTAACTTCAAACCTAGAGAGAAAAGAAGAGATTTATTCTCTTTCTTCCTAGAGCTTCTTATGCCAAGTAGTGTAGGGATTTTTATGAGAATTATTTTATTAAAAAGTTAGCCTTCATCAAATCACAAAAGGTGAATCTATTGAATGGGTGGCTACTTACATTTTTGTAACTAGGATGAGTCATTCAAGTGCTTCTTAAATGAAGAATTAAATCTTTCCTAAAGCTTTACTGATGAAAATAATATTGTGTCTGTTATTTCTGATTGTTTTTAAAAAGTGTTCTAGCAACACAATGAGAATTTTTTTTCCAAAAAGTGTAAATGAAGAAGTACATGAAGTTATACATCTATTGACTTAATTTTGTTAATAAAATCTTATGCAATTGGAGCCTTGCAGGAAAAATCCAGCTTATTCTATTCTTTCAATAATATACCTGCAGTAAATGAATCCAAGTATTTGGACATCTCATTTAGTTATTGACAGCCTGTTGGAAAAGGGCTTAACAGTTTCACTTCTCTGACACACATCAAGGACATGTCATGAGATTTCCTAAGAAGAGGTCTGATCTCTGTTGGGTGATTTTTTAAGTTTGTATTGGGCACAGTATTATTTGGTAATAAAGGTCAGAGGGTAAAAGTATCTTTATTTTTGACTTGCTGCATAAATAAAAGCCACCTGGCCGGGCGTGGTGGCTCACGCCTGTAATCCCAGCACTTTGGGAGGCCGAGGCGGGAGGATCACGAGGTCAAGAAATCGAGACCATCCTGGCCAACACGGTGAAACCCCGTCTCTACTAAAAATATAAAAAAATCAGCCGGGCATGGTGGCACGTGCCTGTGGTCCCAGCTACTCGGGAGGCTGAGGCGGAAGAATCTCTCGAACCCAGGATTCTGGAGGTTGAGGTTGCAGTGAGGTGGAGGTTGCAGTGAGCCGAGATTGCGCCACTGTGCTCCAGCCTGGTGACAGAGCAAGACTCCATCTCAAAAATAAATTAATAAATTAATTAAATTAAAAAATAAATAAAAATAAAATCCACCTACCTTTCTTTTTCCTTTTGAAACCTTTTATTTTCCTATATTGTAACTAGACTCTGAACAATAGGCTGCCTTGCCTGGTAAGTCTGTAATGGATAGATCCTAGATGGTCTTAGGACAAATGATGTAAAGTAAGCTTAGATTAGTGTTTACTCACATCAAAGAAGCAAGACTAGGTTTTGTGTTTTGAGGTTGAAACATATCAAACTAGATTTTGGATAAATTCAAAGTACCTTACAAAGGGAAAGGGAATCTCTAGCATCAGATTTATTTCAAGTTAGGGACCATAATCCCAGGTGAAAATAGCTTTACTTTTGCTCTGTGCACAGGTGTATTTTCTAAATTCTAAAACATCAGTGATTTTAAGATACATTTTCAATTCACAAATAATTTTTTGAGATACACAAAATACCACAATAAGTACATACAGTAAATTCTGTTTCTAGTACGGGTTTATTTTTGTAAACAAATCACACAATAATGAGGTATTATAATGAGCAGCGGCCATTCCCCGTGCTCCTTATTCCTTTTGAAAATATTAAGAGGCCTGGGTGTGGATGCTGATGTTTGAAGTGTGTCATCTGAAGGGCTACTCTTAGTTATGCAGCTGTTAGGTGAACAGACTCACAATCCAGAGAACAGCTTGCAGTAGAACTCTTTGCATAATGGAGACTGCCCTGCAATATTTCCCTCCGCCAAGGGTCCTTAGCTCTCATCACTAGAGAGAGGCAAGTCAGCACTTACCACCTCATCTCCCATAGTGTAGTCACGGAGGTCTAATGAAGAGGACCAGGTGGTCCTGAACAAAGCCCTCTTTTATAGAGGTCACAGGAGAATGTATTAGGAGCAAAGAGTCAAATAGGCATGAAAGCAGAGGAGGGCCGGCCCTTCCATAGCTGTGACTGAGCAAGTGAGTATGGGCAATTCAAACAAGATCAGCAACTTGCCCTTGGGTATCGGGGAAGACTTAAATGCAGCTGTAGTCTCTGATGGACTAAACTTCAAAAGTGAGTCTGGCTACCATAACCGAAGCAATTGAGCTAGAATCCTGCAAGGATTTTCCAGTTATCTTTCTCCATCCTGTATCTATTTCTACCCTGTAGCTGCCAAGTGGACAGGACATTGGATTGATACCTGTAAGTCTAAGTAAAGGATGGATAGAGTGAGGGGCAAGCCGAGCCTCACAAGGAACCTCACTAATAAGCACACGAAAATATTCAGGAAATGAAGTTGAACAGTAAAACATATGACTGTGTTTGTGCATGTCTGCTTCACAAAATTTCTCTATACAAAAATCATTTTAATATAGCATTGTTGGTGTTATATATTGGAAGAGACATTAAACAAAAATTATAGATAAAAATTTATGTTAAAATTAATCTGAGGGTGATATTACCAATGCATATAATACTAAAAAGTCGCAATTAGATAATTACCAAAGTAAATACACACATCTACAGATAATGGCAGTGACATACTGCAAATCACACCCAAGTCTCTGCCTGGTGATGAGCACATTTATTTAGTCATCAATAATAATAAATAATAATATGTTAAAATAGACCTAAGTGTGTTACATTTTTAATGTATGTCCAAGAATTGTAATATGAATCTAAATTATTACGAAACAATAGTAGTAACGGTAACAACAATAGTTTGTGAGAGCTTCAGGCCTGACATAGTTAGTAGTTGCCTTATATTTTCATGCTAATCCTTATAGCAATCCTTCAAATGAGGCATTATTTTTCTAAAAATGGAACTTATTCATTCATTTGTTGATCTATTTATTCAACAAATATGTAATGCTGTTCTTTGCAGATCCTTCTCTGAATACTGGAGATTCAACACTAAGCAAAAGAAATAAAAATCCTTAATCGCAGAAAGTAATAAACACACAAACAAGGGACAGTCATAATCAAATGCCAAACCACCACCAGAGTTAGAGGACAGAGAGTCAGGATGGGGATAAATTCCATTTTAAACACGATGCTCCAGGAGGATCTTAAACCTTAATGATGTGAAGGATCTAGCATAAATATCATGGGAAAGGGAATTCCAAATAGGGGAAACAGCGGAGGCAAATACCCTGAAATGAGAGTGAATTCTATGTCTTCATGAGGCATCAAAAATGCTAAGTTGCTGGAAACAGAGTGGTCAGATCAAAAGTAGACAGAAATGAGGGGAGAAACATAGGCCAGAGCCAGTGGCTTGTAGGAAATCGTAAGGGGTATGAAATTTTAATTTGAGCCAAGGATGGCTTTCAGCAAAGGAATTATGTGATCTAATTTTAATTGTATGAGGTTCCGTCTGGCTGTGGAGGATTATGGAGATAAATTTTGTGGAGAATAGACTGTAAAGGGTACATGAATGAAACCAAGGAGACCCTGTCGCTGTGGCCCAGGTGAGAAAAATTAACGCCTTTTACTGGAGTTTTTGTCTATGGAGTTGATGAGGAAAGGTAAAGTCCGGGATTGATACTGAACTTCGAGTATGAAGCACAGGGATAAGAATTAGACGTGTCATAAATAAGTCAGTGGTGAGTACTGATGTAGGTTCCTAGACAAGTATGTGAATTATTTTAAGTTATTCATATACATGAGAGGAAGGAAAGTGGAAGGAAAATAAGTAAGAGTACTGGTAATCAGCAAATTAAATAATTTGCTGAAGATGACCCAGACGTAGTGGAGGTTGGACTTGGACCCAGCTGAATCAGATTCCAAAGCCTATCCTCTTTGTGGTCACTATCCTATAGCAAATCCAAAAGATAGGAAAATAATCCATGTGTTTGCTCTTCAAAATACCTAAAAATTCACTGCTCAGCTTAGCTGCTTTCCAGGACTTTGATAAATCTACTGCACTATTTCTCAGTATGAGAATTCCTGGGGAAAGGGGAAAGGAGATGTTGATCCTCTTAAACAATTGACAATAGACTGGAGATTCGATAAAATTGTATTTAATTGCTAGAAAGATATTGACACCAAAATACAGTGATGCTATTTATAGCTCAGGTGCTGTAGGGAACGTAGGAAATCATGTGCAAAAACATTTTCAATTACCTCAGTTTCTTTGAATGCACTTTCAAAGCATACTTGCCATAGTTCCTTGAGGCTACCATAACAAAAACTTGTATTTTCTAACCCAGGAGCAGTAAGGCAGATATCAAAAAGGACAAAGTTACACAGTCAAAGCAGTATTAAAAAATGTGGCAGCTACAACCTATGGCTTAACTGTGTTACACAGGCTTCTTCTATAAGGAGCTCAAGCAAACATAGAACTCCAAAGTGCAGTTAAACAGGAAGCATTTGCCCCTGCTGTTCCTAAGGTTGTTACTGTTGACAGACCAGACCTAGGTCAGTTCAAAACCTCCTGGAATTTGTTCAGCATTCTTGGCACTAAGGCAGTACTGATGGAACAGAAGTTACCTACTGGTATGGCAGCCTTTATCCATTATCCATAAAAGGTACCGTCAGATGCCGTGAGGCTTTAGAGAGAAGTAAAACCATATGTTCACCGCTGCTAGGGTGAGTGTAGAAAGCCATAGCCCTTGAGCCATACTGATGATGTTAGTTGGATAAAATGATGGCACCATAAGGTCTTTCTTTGTGAATTTTAATGAGTTAAATGTTCAGAAACATAAGGTTACGCACCCCCTAAGACTCCAGACTCACTAATCTATTTATGTTTCCCAGCATTACTGGAAAGCACTGTCAGGTGGGGGTGGATGCACTTCTTGCAGACTGAGGTAACAGATGATTTCTATGGTCTTTACTCTGACATTTATTTGCTGTTAATAAGACAGTGTTCAGGCTAGGTGATGCTCCAGCCTCTCAGCAGATGGTAGAAATTTACAGAAGAATAAACAGGATTTATTTTGTCAGTGTCTGGGTTTTAAATAAAAGGCTATGCCTATATAGGATTTTGGAAGCAGGCAGATCTACATTCAAATCCCAGATCTTCCTCTTAATAGCTGCACAACTGTGGACAAGTTATTCAGCATCTCTGTATATGTGTTTCACCATCAGAAATATGGAACAAGTAGTATCTACATCTTATGGTTATTGTAAGGATTCAATAAACAAATGAGTAATATACTTAGTACAGTGCTGAAAGTACAAGAAGTACTAGGTAACTCTTCCTGCCTGTTGCCTCTGTGAGGATTTTTAACTATGTGGACTTCAACTTGCGTTTTAAATGGAAAATAAATAGAAGCTGTGATGTGTTTGTGAACCACTGAAATGCTCAAAGCTTAAACATTCTTTTTCTGCTTCCATCTTTCTAAACCATGCAAACATGATTTAAATCTACAAATACTCGTCATGGGATTACAGGGACCTGGAAAAACATCTTAGCAGAGTGTTTTATCTGGCATATAGCAAAATGTCTAGGACTCTGTCCTCACTATTGCTCTAAGAGACAGTGTCCCACACAATTTAAGAATTATTAATAGCTGCCCCAGCTCCAGCTACCACCCACCAAAAAGGAAAAAAAAACATCAAAGAAGCTTCCTGGAAGTGCAGACACAATGGGGGTGAGGGTATATATTGAAAGTGTCCATCGGCCAGGTGCAGTGGCTCACACATACAATCCCAGCACTTTGGGAGGCTGAGGCGAGCGGAGAACAAGGTCAAGAGATTGAGACCATCTTGGCCAAAATGGTAAAACCCTGTCTCTACTAAAAACACAAAAATTAGCTGGCATGGTGGTGCAGGCCTGTAGTCCCAGCTACTTGGGAGGCTAAGGCAGGAGAATTGCTTGAACCCAGGAGGTGGAGATGGCAGTGAACTGAGGATACAACCACTGCACTCCAGCCTGACAACAGAGTAAGACTCTGTCTCAATAACAAAAAAGAAAAGAAAGAGTTCACTGAAGTTCATGCAGCATCACTTACTGATCACCTAGTGTGTTCCAGGCACCATAGAGGATGTTCACAATGGAAGGTAATATAGCTTACTGAAAATATTACAGGCGCTAGAGTAAAATACGTAAGGAAAGACAGCCCCACTTTGTCACTGGAAATTATTTACAAGAGTTATATTAGAAAGCCAAAAATGCAATTTGCTCTTACTGTATTAATAGTGGATTGCTTATGGATCAGTCAGGCATATTTTTATGTAACTTATTTTATTTATATCTGGCAGTCATTGAAACATTGTGCTCCTGGGAACAGTGACAGTGTCTTCTAACTTGAGGCTTTTATTTATTTATTTATTTATTTACCTCTGTTGACACAGCAAGGGAAGACCAGAGTTTTAATGCTGTAAACTATAGGTTAGTAAACAAAAACATACAGCTGACCCTACTATTCCCATTGCCAGGGCAAAATCTGAACCCTTAGCATCGTATACAGGGTTTCCTATTATTTGACAGCCATCAATGTTTATTGTATTTTCTGCAACCACTACATACCATGAATATAACCTAATATATAAAAATGTTGATTTTCACCAGAATTTATCATGTTTTCTTATACTATCTCTTTACTTCTGTTGTTTACCCTGTCTGCAGAGACATAACTACCTTTTTTTTCTGCCAGGAAACAACTATCACCTTTCAAAACCAAAGTTAATTTCCACTATTCCTCCATGAAAACTGCCCAATCTTTCCCCAAATTCAGAATTCCCTATTCTGGGCTTCCAAAGCATTTTGTGCAGAATTGTATCATAAGCAACAATTGTTTTTGTTTTGTTCTTTGGGTTTTAAAAATAACTATTCTAACTATCATCCTTACTAAACATCCAGCTATTATTTACTTATCCACACTTGTTGAACCATTGATAATGAGCCATGTGCTTTGCTAAGCATTTTAAATGCTGAATCTCAAGCTCCTATGGTAATCCAGTGAATTTGGTATTATTTTCCATTTCACAGATGAAGCAACTGAAGCTCAAAGGATTGAAATGACCTTTTGGCTCAAGCAACTATTTCTTTATTAGTCAGGGTTCTTCAGAGAAACAGAACCAATAGAAATATACAGACCTGTAAAAAGATTAATTATTAGAGACTGACTACAAAATTATGGTGACTGCGAAGTCCCATAATTTTCTGCACTCTGAGGTGGTGGTGGGTAGGGGTGGCTTGTGTTATAAGTCTTAATCCAAGACCAAAGTCCTGGAGCACTTGTGTCCAGGAAGACTAGAATATGAGATGGTTGTCTCAGCTCAAGGAGAGAGAGGGAAAGAGAGTAAATTTGCCCTTCCTTTGACTTTTATTTTCTTCAAGTCCTCAACAGATTAGATGATGCCTCCCCAAACTGGTGAGTAAGATCTTTACTCAGTCCACTGATTCAAATGTTAATGTCTTCTGGAAACATCCTCAAAGACACACCCAGAGACATTGTCTTAGCAGCTATCTGGTCATCTCTTTGTCCAATCAAGCAGACACATAAACTTAATCATCACTGTTTCTGAGGTAAAAGTACACATTACACAAAAAAGATTCTTCTAATTAGGGCTTCTTAAACTCTACCAGGCCATCCTCTTTAGTTGTAATATTTCTGGACATATTTCTGAGTATCTGATCATATTTCAACATAACAAAAGAGACACACTAGAACACAGTATTAGAACACACGATATAATGTATGCGACAATGCTTGCATAGTAGGGAAGCCGTAAACAGTACGACCTTTCCTTTCTCTGCAGGTGTCCTCTCTAAGCACGAACTGAAATGACCAGTGTGGCCTACTTTGGTTACAAAAAACAACAACAAAAACACAGGCCCATATTATATATTCACTACAAAAATGACTATACTATATAATCACTACAAAATTTGTGCCCTATACTTACAGGGAAGGAAAATCCCCACCCCACCTGACTCCATCCCTACCCCAGCTGACTCCATCCCTAATTACGAAAAGCCATATGCTTCAAGAAATGAGATTCATGGCAAACTTTTTTAATCCCTTGGCTACATGACTAAGACCCGTTCACCTTCCTTCTCAATGAGTAGCTTGAAAGGTCCTGGCAAAATCATACAGCCTCCTCCGTTAAGTGGAGCTGACTCCTGAAAGAGCACTCCTTATAAATTGTCTTGTCCATATGTTTCTGGAGGATGTGCCATCTGGGATTAGAGTGCTCATATTTTATGAAGCAGGAAACCAAAAATATGTTCACAATTTAACAGTCTCAATTTGACGTGAAAGTGGAGTTGAATTTACAACAAATTTATATCATCTCAATATGTGAGCCCACTGTGTGCCAGACATGGTATTAAGCACTCTTTGGAGTGGAAATTAACCAGGAGACATTGTTTTTGACTTTGGAGAAAGGGACAATTCAAAGAGAGACTTAGAGTGAACCCGGCTATGTTCAACCTGCCAGTGGCATACTTTGTATAAATATATTTGTAACGAAATACCCTAAAAACATATTTCACCACCCATGCTAGTCCAGTGGATTGGTAGCAGATGCCTGCGTCATTACATTGGAAAAGAATCTGAGGCTCGAGAAGAAGGGGGGTCATTACAATGTGTGTCAAGAGCAGGCACATGTGGTGGTAAATATGCCCTAGTCTTGTCTTCTTCATTGGAGCTAAAAAAAAAAAAAAAAGCAACGGCCATGCTAGATAATTATTTACAAGTAAGGGTGCCGACTTCATCCAGCTTCATTAATTTAAAAACATGCATGAAAAACCAAGTAAATGTGAACAGGACTCGGTTCTTGCCCTCAGTGTGCTTGTCAGGACTTCCTCCTCTACCCTTTCTTAGCATCTTTACTTAGTCTTATAGTGGGACTTATAATACTATGTAATTTCTTATTTACTTGGTCATATTACTCTCATTAGTATGTTCAAATGGCAACTCTCAACCCATTATCAGATTAAATTAAATGCAGCAGTTCTGATAGTGATTCTTCTGGCTATAATTAATACAGTGGAATTAAATAGAATGAAATGAAAGTATAGAGTGCTTCACACATATATGTATTATATTCATGTATGTACATACCTATACAAATATATATATGAATGCATAAGCTAGACTTAACACAAATTGTATTTGTCATATTAGATCATAATTTGGAACATTTGAAAGTCACCTATTTGTTTAAAAATGTTCACAACAGTATAAACTATATTTCAAAAATAGAAATGTGGATTAACAGATTACAATGATTGTAGTAATAATAAATACATATAGTGTAAATATCCTATTTAAACTTACTAAGTTTTAATATGCTATTTGTTAGTCTGGCTCTGGAATTTATACTCTTATCCATTAGAGAAAGAGGGATTGACACTAGCTTTCCTGGTACTACAGACCTGCCTGCATTTCCCCACTACCAGCTCCCTCTCTGCCTTCATGTACCTCCATCACGTCACTCATTAGAGTGTGTCCAGTTTAATGTTTGCCTATGTGTCTTCCTATTAGACTGAGGGCACCTTAATGCCAGAGACTGTTTTAACCATTTTTTAAATTGGGGCAGAAAGCTACGATCTGAATGTTTGTGTCCCTCCAAAATTTAACCTCTATTATGACGGTATTAAGAGGTGGGGCATTCTAGCATGTGATTAAATCACGAGGGGTCCACCCTCATAAGTGAGATTAATGCCCTTATAAAAGAGGCTTCAGAGAACTGCATGGCCCTTCCATCTCCTCTGCATGTCAGGACACAGCATTTATCTCTTTTTGCACCCTTCTGTCATGTGAAAATGCAGCAAGAAAATCCCATCTTGGGAGCAGAGAGCATTCTACAGATATCAAATTTGCTGGCAACTTGATCTTAGACATCTCAGTTTCCAGAACTGTGAGGAATATATTTCTGTTCTTTATAAGTTTCTTAGTCTGAGCTATTTTGTTATAGCAGCACAGACTAAGATTAATAGTTATTATAATAAACAGATATATAGGGCTTAGAACATGTTATTATTTGGTCTGGTTACAGAATCCATACCTTATCCATTAAATAAACGGAGATTGACACCAGCTTATCTGTGTTGACAGATCTGCCTACATTTCCCAACCACCAACTCCTGCTTTACCCTGCCTATGCCACCATCACATTGCCCTTCATAGCATGTCCATTTCGTTAGTTTGTCTGTATTTCCCCATTAGACTGAGGGCACTTGAAGAGCAGATAATGCTTTGGCCATTTTTGAATCCCCAGAATTTAGCTTAAAGACAGGCATCTGATAGGTGCTCGGTGAATGTGCATTGACATACACAGGCCTAAGAGAAACATGGTTAAAAAAAAAAAAAAGGAATTTCGCTCTTCTGTCATGCCAAAAGTGACTCAGACAAACCACAGGATGACAGATTGTTTGGAATGTACCAGAATGATTACATGAACAATAAAACTACTAGTTGGATAGTAAGAATGAGAATGAGATTTCTTATTAAATTATTAAATCCTTGAGAGCTCACTTAGACTTGCCGTAAGTTTCTAAGCATAAATTTGAGGTGATAGTCTACACTATGCCTGAAGTAGACTATACTTATTGCTGAATATAGAATATTTTATTAGAACAAAACTGGAAGCTCAACTAAAAAAATGTATTAAAGGAATGTAAACTTGAGGTGTTGAGGTAAACATTAAATGGAGAGAAGTGATCTACCTTAATGTGTTTCAGAGAGAGAACTGGCATGATGTAATGATGAAATAGGCAAGGGCTCCCACATGTTTATGTCATTACAACAGATTACTTACAGATATCTCCACAAAGAAGTCATCTTCTCAGGAATGTGGTGACAGTGATGTTACAGTCAGTACGAGATTTATTGTGGCTAAAATGCCATTGGCTTTCTATAATCCCCTGACTCTGTAAAACTTACAGCCAACCTGGGGAAAGGAAATTGCAATGCTGGAGACTATGAGTTCTGATTCTGGCTGAAATCACCATACACATCTCTGGTGCAAACCCCATATGAGCTAAAGTCAAGTTCTAAGTTCAAGGCAGATGAAAATTATACATGAGATCCAAGAATACTGAATTCTGGATAAAATATAAGGAATTAGTTCCCAGATTCCATGTAACATAGTCATCTAAATTATTAGTTTGTATTTTTTAGAAGTTCCTTTTCCCCCATATTTTATTGGAAAACATGTGGTGTTGGATTACATAAGTTTTTAATGGTGATTTGTGACATTTTGGTGTACCCGTCACCCAGGCAATATAGACCGCACCCAATTTGTAGTCTTTTAATTCTCACCCCCTTCCCACCCTTTCCCCCAAGGTCCCCAAAGCTCATTTTTTCATTCTTATTCCTTTTCATCCTCATAGCTTAGCTCCCACTTATGAGTGAGAAAATACAATGTTTGGATTTCCACTCCTGAGTCATTCACTTAGAATAATAGTATCCAGTCTTATCCAGGCTTACGAATGCCATTAATTCATTCCTTTTATGACTGAGTAGTATTTCATCATACACACACACACACACACACACACACATACACCCCACAGTTTCTTTATTGACTCGTTGATTGACGGGCATTTGGGTTGGTTTCACATTTTTGCAATTGCAAATTTTGCTGCAATAAACATGCATGTGCAAGTATCTTTTACCTATGACTTCTTTTTCTATGGGTAGACACCCAGTAGAGGGATTGCTGAATCAAATGGTAGTTCTACTTTTAGTTCCTTAAGTAATCTCCACACTAGTTTACATTCCCACCATCAGTGTAGAAGTGTTTCCTGTTCACCACGTCCATGCCAACATCTGTTTTTTATAATTTTTTGATTATGGCCATTCTTGCAGGAGTAAGGTGGTATCACACTGTGGTTTTGATTTGTAGTTCCCTGATCATTAGTGATGCTGAGCATTTTTTCATATGTTTCTTGGTCATTTGCATATCTTCTTTTGAGAACTGTCTTTTTTTTTTTTTTTTTGAGACAGAGTCTCACTCCATCACCAGGCACCAGGCTGGAGTGCAGTGATGCGACCTTGGCTCACTGCAACCTCCGCTTCTTGGGTTCAAGCAATTCTCCTGCCTCAGCCTCCTGAGTAGCTGGGACTACAGGTGCACACCACCACGACCAGCTAATTTTTTTGTATTTTGAGTAGAGACGGGGTTTCACCATGTTGGCCAGGTTGGTCTCAATCTCTTGACCTCGTGATCCGCCTGCCTCGGCCACCCAAAGTGCTGGGATTACAGGCATGAGCCACCGTGCCTGGCCTGAGAACTGTCTATTCATGTACTTAGCCCACTTTTCGATGGGATTGTTTTTTTCTTGCTAATTAGTTTGAATTCATTGCTTTGTATTTTTAATAAATTTATTTCTGTAAATATTATATTAAAATCCAAGAGTGTCATGTCATTTCTCTGTACCAACTTATAATGGAATATCACCATCACAAACTGCAGGTGACAAAGTGTGGATAACCTTTTTGGCATTAAAAAAACATATATTTATGCACTACATATCATATGCCAAATATCACGTATCACTTTGTGGAAGTTATTTTGCCCATGTAAGTATGCACCTTACACATGAGTTATAGAGAACTTAAGAAATGTGCCTAAGGTTACAAACAAAAATCAGCAAAGCTCATACTGAAAGTCAGATCCAAAGTGTATCAGTCAAATCCAAAGTATATCCATGCTTTTACCACTACATCATACTGCTTGGAATGTTCTTATGCTATTTTGTGAATATACCCAACCTTTATCAGCTACTTACTAATAACATGTTTTACAGACAAGAAACCAGAGGCACAGAGAGAATAAATCATTCCTCTAAGATTATGCCACTACAAAGAAGCAGAACAGATTTAAATACAGATGTCTGACTCCAAGAACTGATGCCTTAAAACTACTAAAGTAATTCACTATTGGTACAATTTGTTTAGAACATCATCCTTACCAAATCTGATACTACATGACTTGAGCAATTCATTTAACCTCTGGGTCTTCATTTCCTCCCCTTCCCTACTTTTTAAATCAGGCTCTTGGTAAGATTATGAGAAAGAAAGTATGGGCCGGGCGCAGTGGCTCACTCCTGTAATCCCAGCACTTTGGGAGGGCAAAGTGGGCGGATCACGAGGTCAGCAGATCAAGACCATCCTGGCCAACATGATGAAATCTCATCTCTACTAAAAATACAAAAATTAGCTGGGCATGGTGGCATGTGCCTGGAATCCCATCTATTTGGGAGGCTGAGGCAGGAGAATAGCTTGAACCAGGGAGTCGGAGGTTGCAGTGTACCTAGATCATGCCACTGCATTCCAGCATGGAGACAGAGCGAAACTCTGTAACAAAAAAAAAAAAAAAAGAAAAAAAAAAGTATGAAAATTTGCTAATAAATAGAGAAGCAGTATATGCAGCTATATATTAGAGTTGTTCTACTTTACACACACAGTGGTTCAAGAGGTAAGTGTTGTGTCATTATTTAAGGCTTAATTTTGTTTAGCATTACCTTGATATGACCATTTAATAAAACTTAGTGAATTATTATCTATTTATGTCTGTCTCTTTTATAAAATGCCTTTATTCAAACTTTTCCAATGAATGTAATTTGGAGAGAGAACATAGTCTAAACAGTTAAAAAAAATGAAACAGAATTTTTAAGAAATTGAATTTTCTTATTACTCCACATATGAAAAATAAACTATTGATAAGTTAAAGTCCACTCTGGACTATTTTAATTTATAAGATATATTTACCTGGTGTTACCCATCCTCATCTGTAAAGAAGCAGTTTATATAAACCCGTTTTTGAAATGCATAAAATCCTATGTAAGTTTTGGTTCATTATTGTGCCATATAAAATGATGAAGTATACATTTTCCTCATATTTAATGTATAGGTAACCTTCACAACAGATTGGGCCCAAAATTGCAAATTACATATTAGTAGCCTCTGAATTAACTAGGTTTAGGTGTCTGTATTTTATAAAGCTAAACATTGAGGTAACACTCTGAAGAAGATAGGTCATTAAATTATTGCTTTCTTCCTAACTAATAAAGCCAGTACGTTTCTTTCAATATTTTCTGGTTATGTGACAAAGATGCAAGTATTTTAGTTACAAAGGAACTCTTTTTGCTTTCTTACATCCTTATAGTAGGCACCAAACACCAATCCCATTTTTCTAACTAGCGAGTTGGAAGCTCACAATTCCATAGGCTCCCCACTCACAGCTGTGGAAAACTTCCTCCTTCCTCAACAAGGGCCTCTCTCAGAGGCTACTCTAAATTATAGTATGGTATTTTGTGAGGTAGATTGACAGAACTGGTCTTGTGATGCTCTCCCAGCTCTTCAAATAGGTAGCTTTTAAAAAGTCATTTTCCAGAGGCCAAAGCTATAGAATTAACCTCTCCTAAAATCCACAAGAAGTAGAATCAGAAACATATCTATTTAGGAAGTAACACTTCTTTGTCTATAATATAAACATCACAACATCTACAAAATTTTTAAGTAAAATCAGAAAACTTTCTTTACTAGCCCCCCCATACACTAATATTGAATTCCTATACTCACTCTGCCATTACTTGGTAGCCATTTTTATTTAAGCAGAGGTACATGGAAAACCAAGTTTCTGAACAGGTTCAAGAGTCATTTCATTAATAAAAATCAAGGACCCAAAATAATTGTTGTCTAAACATGTTTATTTTATTTATTTGGTAACAGGCAACAGTCTACTTTAAAATAAATAAAATCACAGATATTTTTAGAAAACTTTTCACAAAGAGTTTTCAGATACATCTTATTTAATCCTCTCAATAACCATAAAAAGTAAGACATGGTTATTACCCTCATTTTTCAGATCAGGTAATATGGGTACAGCAGGATAAATAATGGGCCACAGTCACAGACTCAGAAAGTGGTGGAGCCACTAGAAAGAAGCTGCCTTTAAGGTTCTAGGTTCAGCATTCTGTCTACTTATGTTAATTAAAAATTCACTTACCGTTCTGGGATTCGGTGCAATTCAAATATAGAGAAAAAGAAACAAAAAGAAGATAAATATCTCTGCGAGGGAGCAATACCTTCCTACTCCAGGGAAATGGCAGGCCTTCATTAAATTCTCTCACATGTCTCTGCTTAGACAGCTAAGACCATCCCACAAATCCTGCCTCCTAGGACAAAGAGAATAAACCTGCAGGATTCAACACTGATAGAAGAGACCTGAGACTTCCATACTACAGGGAAATATGAGTTAAAGCATTAAGCGTTACATAAAAATCAAGAAGTCTGATATCTATGTTTCTGATAGAGTGAAAGTAATGTGACCTCCAGCAAACCCTCTATCAGAAATAAATGTAAATACAGTTGGAGAGAAATGGATATACCCATTTATTAAGGACTGCCTAAACTGTATTATGGATAAGGATGCAATAGTACTCTTCTTAAATTTGGAGGCTAGGCTTGGGATCTTATAAAAACATATTTTGGAAGCCAAAACTTTTCTTTAGAAAAATGTACACATGCATTTTAACAAACACTACTTCCTAGAGTCCTAGAGTGTTTACAGGCTTTCCTCTATCAACTTAAAAATCTCCATAGAATACACAAATTTGAAATTAGGAGCCACTGACCTATAGTCTGAAAATTAATCTAAGCTAGGTGGTCAGCATAAGACAACACTTAGGCAGCATGTTAAAACTGTGAGCCAATTAATTTTGTTAAAAATCAGTTAATTCAGTGTGGGAAAAAAATCTACAGTTTATTTTGTTATAAAATGAACGTTTAAATTTGTTTATGTCTCTCGTTATAGTTATATCTCTTCTCCTTCATTTTCCTCATAGTCAGTTGGTCAGAAGTTAACTGCCTTCACTTATATTTAATGTATTTCCTTTTCCATCTCACCCAGTACACTGTACTTCTTGAACTACTAGAGAGTTAATCAAAGGCAGGACAGAGAAGAGGAGCATAGGGGATTCTGTGACATCAAACGGTTTCACAAATAAATCACCCACGTTAATGGTCTAACAGAGTTCTGTCTTTGCTCTAGCAATGTAAACCTCTCTGTAGCTAAAGCAGTAGCTGCTACTTCAGTGCGTATCAATAAGTGTAAATTAACCACAGGTTGGCTCCTAGATTCCTCCAAAAGGTGGGCACTTTCAGGATCCTCCTTTGCTGATTGCTTCAACATAGCTCCAGGGTGTAGCCAACTATGTCTTTGCAATTTGCATTTTCCTAATTAGTGAGTTTTCACATTTAGCTACCTCAACAGCAACCAGCTGCCACTTGTGTTTCCTGTATGTATGACACCTCATGACACCACAGAGCCTTCTCTCTGAATCCTCAATTAGAGAGAAAGCCTGCATCTTTGTTAGCCTATGGGGGAAAAAATTATGCATCTCTTCTTTTTTTGCTTTCCCTTAAATAAACCTGTAATTGATTAATTTCCAAAGTGGAAAAAAAATATATGAGAACTACTATTTCCTGATTCCTCCAACCCAAGATGGAAGGAATCAGGGAGTCAAATGTAGTCTCCTTAAGATACTCTGGATGAAAAGCAGAAATGAATAGAACCAGGAATAGCTTTAAAATGAATCATCAGTAGAAAGCATGAGGATATTGCTGAAAACTTTGATAAATACAAAGCATGTGTTTTGCTTAAAGCCAGTATCACTTTGCCTTACTCTGATTTTTCCCCAAAATGCAAAAAAAAAAAAAAATTATCTTGCAAATATGGTAAAAAAAAAAAATCAGGAGATAATACCTATGTAGATGATGAAAAAATGAGGAGTGATTATGTATTCCTCATACCCGACTTTGTTATACTCTAGCATGACATTTCAGATCAAGATCTAAAGTTTTTATAAATAGTGCATAGTCTGCTGGATTCAATTTTACTCAGCTGGGTACAGTGACTTCAGACACAAATAAGCAAGCACTGGAAAAAGGTTCTGATGGCTGTAAAAATGAATCTAAATTTAATTCATTTAATTTAAGGAAGTATCATATGGAAACACCATCTTTGTTTCCCTTACCATGAAAAACCAGTGACACCATGAATATTAACAATGCGAGGGACTTAAGATATTATTCTGTTTATTATTTGTTATAGGTTTTATGTTATGGAAACAATGTCTGAGATAAATCAAATAACTTCATTTTTAAACTTACATATTATATGAGAAGCAAATGTGATTTAAACATCATCCAGCCTCTATTCACCAAGGTTTAGGGTTTAGTATGTATGCAGTACTATGATAGATGCTGAAGAAATAGAAATAAGATATATCATTTCACAAAGAGTTTAGTCTAAGGGAGGAGATAGATTTGTAACCAAGAATCAGCAAAAGTCTATAAGATTTATACTATTTATTTCTATGTTAAAGACAGGAAAATAGGAGTTTGAGGCGTCATACAACTAGAAAGTAAACATTCAATTTTGTCTGACTTCAGAATCAGTTTTTTTTAAACTGTTCTTTGTAAGTATAGGAGTTTCATGTAAAATACTTGAGAAAGAAAAAGAGACCACGTGTGTGTGTGTGTGTGTGTGTGTGTGTGTGGCTGATGAGCAGTAGTGGGAGGGAATTACAGCATTCTAAACCAGGTTTTCATAATCCCACTATAGTGAGCTTTCCGGTAACCTCTACTAAAAAGCAAATACCAGGGGCAAGCATTTTCCCACCAACAGTGACCTCTGACCAGAACCATTTTGCCAAAGTACAAATAAAATCATATACACACACACACAATTGTGTGTATCTATGTGTGTATGTGTCTGTGCACGCATGTATGTGACAAGTTTTTACTGATCCTATCTAGGGTACAAACAGGCAAAGAACTCATCTGTTAAAGGCTTTCTAAAAGCCTTCTCTATCTCATGTCACCTAATTGTTCATTCTAAAGACTACAGTTTTGACAGGAGATATAAGCAGCCATTAGCAGCAGAGCCTATCCTTTTATAATAAGGGGTATGTAACATTCTGAGATGGTCAGAGACATTCTGCAGTTTCAACTGATGCTGTAGAATAGACTCTGTTCATGAGTACAGAGATCTCATTTTTATCATCCCAGAATGGTGGGAAGCGTTGTGGGCTAACCAGACAATGGGATATGTAATGGGATGGATATTTAATAAGCGTAGTACTTGTCCCTACAGAGACAGTCCAAAATATATTTTCTTGATCAAAAGTAGGGAACTATTCATAATAAAGGAGATGAACCCAAATTCAGCCAAAACATTTTAAGGAAGTAAACTGATGGAACTGTCTGTGATATTTTTCTCAACAGGATATCTGACTTCCTTGAGGATTTTTTCTTGAGCTATAAGCTCCTGTAGAACATAGTTTCACTTAATAACAAGAATTGTAACAAAAAATGTTTAGTAAGATTTTAACTTACAAATACTGATTACAAAAATTATCCATTTCAAACCGCACAGTGTGTGGTTTTTCTTTCCCTATTTCACAGGTCTAAAAAACAGGCCAGGCATGATGGCTCACGACTGTAATCAGCACTTTGGAAGGGCGAGGCAGGCAGATCACGAGGTCAAGAGATTGAGACCATCTTCGCTAACATGGTGAAACCATATCTCTACTAAAAATACAAAATTAGCTGGGCGTGGTAGTGCGCACTGGTGATCCCAGCTACACTAGAAGCTGAGGCAGGACAATCCCCTGAACCCAGGAGGCAGAGGTTGTAGTGAGCTGACATCACACCACTGCACTCCAGCCTGGTGACAGAGTGAGACTCCGTCTCAAAAACAAACAAAAAGACACCAAAATTTTAAAATGATTTTCTCAGTAACAGAGAACCAATTTGTGACAGATTGCTGGAGTCCAGCTCAGGTCAATCTGGCTGCAAAGTCCTTGTTTTTCTATGGAACATATGTTTCCGAAGTTGCCGTAACCACCATAAACAGAGTGATTTAAAGTAGTGGAAATGTGTTTTCTCACAGCTCTGGAGGCATCAGGTTGAGATGGTGGCAGAACCATGTCTTCTCTGAGGGTTCTAGGGGAGGATCCTTTCTTGCCTCTTCCCAGCTTCTGGTGTTTGCTGACAATCCAGGGCTTCACTGGCATGTAGATGCATCACTTCAATTTCTGTCACCTTCTGTACTGGCAAACTTCTCTGTATGTGCCAGTACACATGGGCTACTTATAAAGCCAACAGTCATTGGATCTAGGGCCCATCCTAATACAGTATGATCTCTCTTCCTTAACTAATTAAATCTGAAAAGACCCTATTTCCAAATCATATCATTTTCCAAGGATCTGGGTGACTATGAATTTTGGGGAGATGCTATTTAATCCAGACAGTACACCCTCTGCAGCCCCCCAGTTCATCCCCATCCTCCCTGTAAAATACATTAATCGTGTCCCAACGTACTCATTTTAATCCATTAAAACATCAGCTCTAAGTCCAAAATCTCACCTAATTATCAACTCAGTTTCAAAATCTCATCTAAATCATCCAAAACATGTATGGATGAAATCCTGGGTCTGATCTATGCTGGGATAAAATTCCTTTCTACCTGTGGACCTGTGAAGCTGAAAAACAAGTCCTCTATTTCAAAAGTACAATAGTGGGAGAGACATGGATGTCATTTACAAAATTAAAGCAAGAAAATAAAATGAATAAAGGAGTCACTAGTATTTTTTTTCATATACATAATATATATATGGCATATATATGGCAATGCGGTTTGCTGCCTCCATCTCCCCATCACCTATATCTGACATTTCTTCCCATGTTATCCCTCCCCAACTCCCTACCCCCTGCTGTCCCTCCGCTAGTCCCCCCCAACAGACCCCTGTGGGGATCGCTCCCGTTCACGGTGCTTAGCTGTACTGTGGCCATTTTGAGCTTGAGCCCATACACGTTTCACCTCTTACCTGGAGGCTGTTGAGCTGAGGAAAAGGGGAGTGTTGATGCATGATTTCTGCAGAATACTG